>CM056379.1:12080124-12113331 GCA_029718625.1 Synaphobranchus kaupii
TGTCCACTACAGTGGACAGAAAGTTTATAGTCATTTTCTCATTGTTCTCGTTGCATCTTACCTAATCAGAATATACATTTTTAACATGCCTGTTCTCTTGGAATAGAAGGTTTTCACAGCTATACCATATGTACTTGGTACATTTCCACATTTCCACTTCCAGTATATAACGTCAACTTTATGTTGTAAGGTGGTTCAAATTTGAAGGTTTTTAAACATTAAATTCATAATGTTAAAAATAGAATTTTGTAATGATATTGCAATTTAACAGTCAATCTGTGACGTTGCCTTTGAGGTATGTGAAGGTTGAAAATTACATAGACGACGTCAATACATCGTTTCCACGTTACCAGTCACATGTTGTTTCACCGTCAATAATACAACTTTAATCCAACAGTCCTTGTAAAAAAGTAATAAATAAATAAGTTTGGCATGACATCTCATGTCACAGGACTAAGGGTACACACATCGTTGTGCATTCTTTATTGTTGATCGATTGATTGATGCGCTTGCCTTCAACGAGATTCAAACTTTGATATAGGCTATTCTTTTCATTTCAACAAGTGATTAGAGTATTACCGCTGCGCCACCATGAATGCGGGTAAACTCGCGGCTGCATGCTGCACCCTATCTTTTAAGTTATGGTCTGATTATCATTGCACCTACGACGTGTCATTTTTGGCTAGCGCTGTCATATTGCATTATGTTATACTGGTGATCTGAGTGTCTCGGTCTAGCTGTTTCAGCCAATTGCATCAATGGGAAAGCACTCTCAAACCACGCATTGGGTGTTTGAAAGCTTCCTAAATAATTTAACTTTGTGTATTGTGTTAATGTCTAGTGTTCTGAATGTGATTTTAAAAGTTGACGCACTTCTGTAAAAGTCGAAAGCGATTGCGCTAAAACCACCACAAACATGTCACAGTTGTTCACATGTTATTTTATGGGCGCATATAAGTCCGGCCACATAGGCGTGTGCACAACGCGTGTACACCATCCTGTCTGTTACACACGGGTGTGCACAAGCATGACTAAAAATATCAAGATTACAATGTGAAATATTATTGTGTCGACTGTATCAAAAAATGCATAATAATAAAAGGGTCCATCGATCAAAGACCACATACAGTACTAGCTAATGCTAGCGCAACTCTAAGGAAACTGCTAGCATCCACTACCAAACGCACTTAAACACTCCACAGTGCACCCAAAGCAAATAAAATACGACGACAGTCTATCGGGGTTATTTTCAGTGATTATACCATCAGTGATTATACCATCATTATACCAAACTATCGTTGAATCCTTTACTTTGTGCTCACCTAAATTCTCCGTGGAAGTATGGCGGAGCGATACTTTACGTTAGTAGGTAACGTAAAGTATAGCTCTGCCGCCGTATGTAGTGCCGGCCAACAACAATATCGCGCGTGTGAAAGAATCAGACTCGTAGTATTGTTAGCTAACGTTCAGGTAAGATGGTATTTCGGTGTGTATTTAAAGGTTGTTCAAATCATGCAAAAAAATGGGCACCACAAAGTTTTCACCGATTTCTAGTGGAAGATCAACAAAGAAAGCAGCTGTGGCTTCTTGCTGCTCGCATGGATGTCAACACACCAATTGAGACTCTAAAAACGTTCAGTGTATGTAAGTGTGTAGTGACCATTTCACGGAGGATGACTATGTTAAAATCAAAAAAGACTGCTGTGCCATCACCTGTTTTTCTTCATGCACCGAAAACAACTGACGAGCAGGTAACTAATAAATGATTGCATGCGTGATCTATCTATTCAATTTAGCTAGCTAGTTGCCACGATTGGGAAGTCATGGAAGTGGTCAAACTTTTCCTGCAAATTGGTAGCCAGTGTGCTTGCTTGTATATGCTGTGTTATTCTGTAGCATGTTTGTGTTTAGCTGACTTGTTGTTTACCAAATATGTAACTTTACGGCAAAACGGATTGTGTCGGCAACTGTGGAGTACAGCATAGCCTACAGGCAGATACCCTGGCTAATCTACAGCTAGCTCTGCCGCCGTACTTCCACAGAGAATATAGGTCAGCACAAAGTAAAGGATTCAACGATAGTTTGACTTAAAAAATTATGGTATAATCACTGAAAATAACCCCGATAGACTGTCGTCGTATTTTATTTGCTTTGGGTGCACTGTGGAGTGTTTAAGTGCGTTTGGTAGTGGATGCTACCAGTTACCTTAGAGTTGCGCTAGCATTAGCAATGTGTGTATGTCCAAAAGAAGGGACAGCATGGAATTATCTGAAAATGGTTTCCATCAATCAACTACATCATGGGTAAGTCGTAATTGAGACATTATGTCCAAAATTCCGAACTATCCCTTTAAAGTGATCCATCCATATCGACTGCATATCTGGCAGCAGAGTGATGGTTTGAGGCTCGTTTGATACCTCTGACCCTTGATGACTTACAGCCATTTTACCAACCATGTATTCCCTGGTGTTCCAGCATAATTTACAGCTAAATCTAGTCCCACCCCCCAATTCCCATAGAGATCCATTCAAATGCAGATGCATTATATTATCGCTAAGTTGTAAGAGTACCAGAAAATAAGATATCAAGAGTCTTTTGATGTTGTTGGGTCACAGACATCAGGACGTCATGGCATACAAAAGATATGCAACCAAATATTTAAAATTATTACTTTATTCTATATATAAATGCAGGGGTGCCAATAATTGTGGAACACGTGGTTTTGTTAAAAATAATTATTTCTTGATGAGGGATTTGTTTTTCTCATAATAAGTTTACTTCAATTAAAGGTTGGATTTTTCTCATTTTTTTCAGTGCGAGATTAAGCAAATTCACCAAACGGTGAATTTTTAATAACCCTTTTTACTCATCTTTAGCAGGGGTGCCAAACCCCAATTACAAAAAAGTTGGGACAGTATGTTAAATGCACATAAACGCAGAAAGCAGTGATTTGTAAATTCATTTTACATATATTTAATTGAAAACCATATAAAGAAAAGATATTTAATGTTTTACTTAAAACTTTGCTGATTTTTGTCAATATAGGCTAATTCCGAATTTGATGCCTGCAACACGTTCCAAAAAGCTGGGACAGGGGCAAAACAATAAATACTGGGAAGTTCAAACAACACCTGTTTGGAACATTCCACAGGTAAACGGGTGATGCTATCATGACTGGGTATAAAAGGATATCAAAAGACTGTTTATCTTATTTTCAGGTACTCTTACAAGTGATACTATAACCTCTCTGCATTTGAATGGATCTATATGGGAACTGGGGGGTGGGACTAGATTAAGCTGTAAAGTTTTGTGCAAGAAGACCATGTGACAGGAAATTATATCACAGAGAAGGACCCCTGATGACCCTAACTGCTGCATGCCAAGTTTAGTAACTCTCTTTAAAATAATTGAGATAATTAGACTTTTAGGGTATGGTTAGGTATGCTTAGGTTTACATGTCAAATGGTATGACCCCAGGAAAACATTGATCATTCATCATAATTATAAAAATGAGTATTTACTTAAAAAATTATGTTTGAAACATTCACACCAAGGACATGTGCTTACATGGTGTCCATGATAATGCCTGTCAAATTTAAATTGAAATGTAAAATGGTGTAACCGACTCCTATTACAAGTCTTCTGTTAGAGGCCAATTTTGTCAAATATCAGTAGTTTATGATGCTGATTAAAGATGTAATATTTATATTACATCTTTGACACCTACTGTTGAACATGAACAGCAGCTTTAAAAGACCTAAAACACCAATAATTCAGTGATAGGAGAAATGTTACTCATTAAGATTAAAATCTGTAAAATACAATTTATTAAATTTCTGCTATTTTATAATTAATACAATAGAGCCTCTTTTCTGCCCCTAATGCCCTCTCTACCATTGGCCCTGGCCCCCTCTGCCCCTAATGCCCTCTCTACCATTGGCCCTGGCTCTCTCTACTAATGCCCTCTCTACCATTGGCCCAGGCCCACTCTGCCCTCTCTACTATTGGCCCTGGCCCCCTCTACCCCTAATGCCCTCTGTACCATTGGCCCTGGATCTCTCTACCCCTACTGCCCTCTCTACCATTGGCCCTGGCCCCCTCTGCCCCTAATGCCCTCTCTACCATTGGCCCTGGCCCCCTCTGCCCCTAATGCCCTCTCTACCATTGGCCCTGGCCCCCTCTGCCCCTAATGCCCTCTCTACCATTGGCCCTGGCTCTCTCTACTAATGCCCTCTCTACCATTGGCCCAGGCCCACTCTGCCCTCTCTACTATTGGCCCTGGCCCCCTCTACCCCTAATGCCCTCTGTACCATTGGCCCTGGATCTCTCTACCCCTACTGCCCTCTCTACCATTGGCCCTGGCCCCCTCTGCCCCTAATGCCCTCTCTACCATTGGCCCTGGCCCCCTCTGCCCCTAATGCCCTCTCTACCATTGGCCCTGGCCCCCTCTGCCCCTAATGCCCTCTCTACCATTGGCCCTGGCTCTCTCTACTAATGCCCTCTCTACCATTGGCCCAGGCCCACTCTGCCCTCTCTACTATTGGCCCTGGCCCCCTCTACCCCTAATGCCCTCTGTACCATTGGCCCTGGATCTCTCTACCCCTACTGCCCTCTCTACCATTGGCCCTGGCCCCCTCTGCCCCTAATGCCCTCTCTACCATTGGCCCTGGCCCCCTCTGCCCCTAATGCCCTCTCTACTATTGGCCCTGGCCCCCTCTGCCCCTAATGTCCTCTTATTCCTATCACAGCACAATGATTCATACGCTTTAGACTCAGCAAGCAAACTCATTCACATTTTCTTCAGAAAATGTAACCTTTTCTTGCTTGATTTTCAGTGTCAATTTCTTCAACAAACAATGGCCTTTGACTGTAGAAGCAACAAGGTCAGGTGGTGTAACTGGTTTGTGTCAATTGGCGTAACCAGTATTTTTCATAAAAATATGATCATATACAGGAAAATTTATGTGGAATAAAATGTAATCCTCTATTGCAGTGTAATATGTTTTTTTTTTAACAATTTCTACATAATTTGTCAAAGATTATTTAGAAAACAGGTGTTTTCAGCATACCGTATGTCCTGCTCAATATTGCAGAAACGCATAAAATTAAAATTTAGAGATAATCCTAATAAAATCTATTTTCATGTGATATTTTAAAATGAGTACTTACGTACACTCTAGGTGGATAAAATATTTAATATTTCTCATTCTTTTGTGGTTACACCACTTGACATTTTCAGGCGCATTCAGTCTTTCATTTTAACAAATCTGATGCATGCTTTTAAAACAGGTTTTAAAAGATTTTTTAAATTGCTCATCTTGCCAACCCTTATTTGTCACTGACCGATTAAACCTTGTCTGTGTTGCGGCAAATATTTTCCCCAATAATTTTAAATGTCTTACCATTTCAGCCTGAGTCTGTAGATATCTCTCTTCAATAGCATTGATAATGGACCTGCAGTTCTGTTCTGTGTTCTTTGAGCCAGATAGTAAGCCTGGTTAATGTGGACTTGGTTAAGTTACGAAGTTCAACAGAGGTCAGTTATTGAGAGCAGCCAGGGGGGATGGGCAGGCCATTGCTGATTGGGCAGAGTTCATCACCCCTCTGCTCCCTCATACAATGTATCAAAATCACCTACACTGCTGCCATAGAGCACCTCACAATATCACTCAACTGTCTGCTTGACTGGCTCAGTGCTGTAGAAAATTATATTTCTTTTGGTTTCCATAACTAAATATTTATCTTACTGCAATACATAATTAGACAAATTAGATTTTATATATGTAAAACTGATAACTGGCCATTGCCTTAACACAATTAATTGCCTTAACACAATTCTACCACAATTTTATAAATACATCACATTAAATGATTATATAATTTGAACAAACTGAGGGAGTATAGCTATTATTATTGGTCTTTGTGGTATTATCAGTAATTTTCAGTTAATTGTTGCATTTTTCAATTGTGCATGTACAAACCCCAATTCCAAAGAAATTGGGACTGTATGTTAAATGCACATAAAAGCAGAAAGCTGTGATTTGTAAATTCACTTTTACATATATTTAATTGAAAACTGTATGAAGAAAAGATATTTAATGTTTTACCTTATCAACTTTATTGATTTTTGTAAATATGCGCCAATTCCGAATTTGATGCTTGCAACACATTCCAAAAAAGTTGGGACATCTTTTCTTAATTTTAAATGTCTTACCATTTCAGCCTGAGTCTGTAGATATCTCTCTTCAATAGCATTGATAATGGACCTGCAGTTCTGTTCTGTGTTCTTTGAGCCAGATAGTAAGCCTGGTTAATGTGGACTTGGTTAAGTTACGAAGTTCAACAGAGGTCAGTTATTGAGAGCAGCCAGGGGGGATGGGCAGGCCATTGCTGATTGGTGCAGAGTTCATCACCCCTCTGCTCCCTCATACAATGTATCAAAATCACCTACACTGCTGCCATAGAGCACCTCACAATATCACTCAACTGTCTGCTTGACTGGCTCAGTGCTGTAGAAAATTATATTTCTTTTGGTTTCCATAACTAAATATTATCTTACTGCAATACATAATTAGACAAATTAGATTTTATATATGTAAAACTGATAACTGGCCATTGCCTTAACACAATTAATTGCCTTAACACAATTCTACCACAATTTTATAAATACATCACATTAAATTATTATATAATTTGAATAAACTGAGGGAGTATAGCTATTATTATTGGTCTTTGTGGTATTATCAGTAATTTTCAGTTAATTGTTGCATTTTTCAATTGTGCATGTACAAACCCCAATTCCAAAGAAATTGGGACTGTATGTTAAATGCACATAAAAGCAGAAAGCTGTGATTTGTAAATTCACTTTTACATATATTTAATTGAAAACTGTATGAAGAAAAGATATTTAATGTTTTACCTTATCAACTTTATTGATTTTTGTAAATATACACCAATTCCGAATTTGATGCTTGCAACACATTCCAAAAAAGTTGGGACATCTTTTCTTAATTTTAAATGTCTTACCATTTCAGCCTGAGTCTGTAGATATCTCTCTTCAATAGCATTGATGATGGACCTGCAGTTCTGTTCTGTGTTCTTTGAGCCAGATAGTAAGCCTGGTTAATGTGGACTTGGTTAAGTTACGAAGTTCAACAGAGGTCAGTTATTGAGAGCAGCCAGGGGGGATGGGCAGGCCATTGCTGATTGGTGCAGAGTTCATCACCCCTCTGCTCCCTCATACAATGTATCAAAATCACCTACACTGCTGCCATAGAGCACCTCACAATATCACTCAACTGTCTGCTTGACTGGCTCATTGCTGTAGACAATTATATTTCTTTTGGTTTCCATAACTAAATATTATCTTACTACAATTCATAATTAGACAAATTAGATTTTATATATGTAAAACTGCTAGCTAACACAATTCTACCACTATTTTATAAATACATCACATTAAATAATTATATAATTTGTATAAACTGAGGGAGTGTAGTCTTACACAGGTATGAAATTATTGATTACAGTGATTTAAAATAATTTAGTGCCTCAATGTATTACTTGTCTACAACTGTAAACTAGGTGATCTGCACATCATGTAAGATATGTCATATAAAAGAGATACGAATCAGGAGAAACTGCTCTTAGTGCAGCTGAAAGAGTGCACTGTAGTGCAGTCAAGGTTTGAATGGCACAAAGGATATTAATGCTAATATAGTTTTAAAAATATATATGACATGAGTTTATTCATTTATATTTTGTTTTAAAATGACGCTTAGTGAAACACAGTTTCTGAATTTAACGTCAAAACACTTAATTAAGCATGCTAAATAAACCTAGTTGTATTTAAACAATATGTCTGTTCTTAATAAAAGGATAAACTGATTGGTATATTGAGTGAAAGGAGTTCATCTGAGCTGTCTAATGTGCCTGCAGCTTTGTATGATGTCATTTCAGTACAAATGCTGGCCACACCCACCTAAGCAACGGTCATTCCCTTCCCCCACAGACAAAACAAACTTTCCCTCCAAAAAAAAAAAAAATTTCCCTCCGAAAATGTAACCAACCAAAAAATCCCCTAATCGGGATGCTATTGTCCAATCAGAAAAATCAGTAAGGTTTCTGCCACCCAATAGCATAATTCCACTGCAGTACATGCGTGTATGCTTCAGAGGGAGGCAGGGAGCAAAGATACAAAAGCACACACACCTATTTTTCTCGGTTTAGCACATAAATGAGGACCTCTCTGAAAATCAGCATATAGCACTCTATATGGCTGTAGATACCATTAAAAGCAAAAAAAAGTGAGGACCGGCCAAAATGACCTCACTTCCCAAAATGTCCTCACTTGAAAGGTGTCTAAACTCATGGTGGTCCTCACTTGTAGTGCAATACAAACACACACACGCTCACACACACACACACACACACACACACACACACACACACACACACACACACATAGGAGACCTCAGATATACACACTCACATACACACACACACACACACACACGCACATTCTCACACACACACACACACACACACACACACACACACACACACACACACACACAGGAGACCTCAGTTATACACACTTACATACACACATTCATTCAGGGTGATATAGTACCCGCGCTGTGCTCATCGAAGGAGAAGGCGTGGTTCTCCATGTAGGGCCGGTGGGAGAGGGGCAGGTCCTCCTCGAAGCTGGTCTCCCTGAGGCGGGGCGGGGCCTGGGAGGTGTCGAAGTAGTCTGGGGTTTCGGGCTGGGGGGCGGGGCGCAGGCAGAGGTGGGCCTCGGGGATGGCGTGGAAGAGCAGCAGCACCCAGCCCTGGGCCACCAGCGCCACGCCCAGCACCGGCTCGTTCCAGTCATGGGCGTGGTCCAGCGCCTTGTTGCCATAGAGATAGAAGCCCAGCCAGGTTGCCCACAGCAGGACGGACGCCAGGCAGGAGACGAAGAGCCACACGGCATTGCACCGCCACCTCCTCTCCTTCCCGCACAGCCCCAGGGCCGCCGTTACCGTGGCGGCCAGCAGCAGCGCCACCACGTAGCTGCAGGCCAGGGCAAAGTCCAGCGGCAGGTACAGGCAGGCGGGCTGACCCTCCCGGGCCACCGTCAGCAGGATCCACTCGGCCGCTATGATGCCCTGCACGGCCGTCAGCGCTAACGCCAGGCCCGCTAACACCCAGCCACTGTGGCTCCGCCCCTGGCGCGCCAGCCTCTGCACCCGCCAGCCTTGCACCAGCAGGCAGGAGAAGCAGAGGGCGAACAGCACCCCCCAGAGGGCGCGGCGCACCACGCACAGCGCCTCGCCCTGCTCGATGAGGAAGGCGAAGCTGAGGCCGAAGAGTCCCACCAGGCCGGCGAGGAGGAGGAGGAGGGGCCCCGCGCCGCTGCGTTTCTCCGGCTCCGCCATCCGCCGCAGGCGCACCAGGAGGACCGCGCCCAGGAGCAGGCACGCCAGCACGCCGCCGCCCGCCACCGACTCCAGCACCACCCCCCAAACCCTCTCCAGGTCGCACATCAGCGTGTAGGAGGGGCTCAAGCCGGGGCCGCACCCCTGGGGCGGAGCAGTGGAGTTAGTCACGTCCATCTGGGAGGAGCCGAGGTCCGCCAGAGACAGGAGGGGGAGGAGCATAACACTGAACAACATCACTGTGAGAGAGAGACAGAGAGAGAGAGAAAGAGAGAGAGGGTATGAGGGAGAAAGAGGGGAAGAGAGGAGAGAGAGAGGGTAAGAGGGAGAGAGAGAGAGCAAGAGACGGAAGAAGCGGGCAGGAGAAAGAAGGAGTGGAAGAGAGGAAAAGAGAGGGAGGGAGAGCGAGAGAAAGGAATGACAGATAAAGGAAGTGATAGGGAGAAACGAATAAGAATATGAGAGGAATGGACAGAAGGAAAGAAGGGATGATGAGAGAGAAGGTGGGAAAGTAATAGAGAGGAGGGGAGAAATAGAGCGAGTGGGAGAGAGAAAAAGAAAGGAAAAAACGGGTCAAGACGTGGTCATCCGTCCTGAGCATTCAAGCTCTCTATCTTAAACGGCACAACTCCTTTCTGCCAGCGTCCCTGAGAGGAACACTGTGACCTTGCCTGTCCGCCATCTCACCGGGGTCAGAGGTCAGACGTTTCCCTGCATTCACACATTTCAGTGCGAGTGCGTCAGGGAACAGAGCACTCAGGCACACTCACACACATCACTCAAGAACACACGTGCGCACACACACACACACACACACACAGCAGAGGGACTGCAGGCCATGGAAACAAACACAGCAGGGCCTGACAGCTCACAGTCACGCATACCCTCACAGGAACAGGAAGCAGAAGGTCACACTGTGCTGTGTGTACGGGGATAAGTGGGCGGGGCTGGGCGTACAGGGGAAATCCTATAGATAACCCCTGAATAGCACAGCTGAGCTCATTCTAAAACACACAGAAGAGACAATCCGCATCTTATCAAACAGGCCCACAAAATATTCACAAATTATTGCGGGCTTTGCTGGCTTTAAAGCATGATATCTTATACATGTGTGTGATACACCATATCTATATACAGTCTATGGTGTATCAAGCTTATGCACAAAGAACAATCATGAAGTAATCTGAACGTGATAGATTTATTATAACTAAATTGCACTTGTCATCCACTTCATCTGACATTTTCCAAAGAACCATAATAAATAAATAAATAAATAAATGGCTATGTTCTCTTTAAAAGCATCGCAAGTTGTTTAATCTCGGAAGTGTTTATCAGAAACGGTTGGCATGCTTAAATAGCAGTGCTTCCAGTAGAAGAGATGTCATGTATTATTAACATTATCATAATATATTTATTGTACGTGGAGGAATCTTTCATGAGCCAGTTCAGAGAGTGGAGGAAGTGCAATCCTGTACGAAAGCGAGCGTGTGACACGCCATTGGGCAGCAGTGTAGACTAATGGGTGTGCGTAGATTAAGTGGGTTTGCAATCTCAAGGTTGCAGGTTGGATTCCGGCGTAGGGCACTGCCATTGTACCCTTGAGAAAGGCGCTTAGCCTGACTTGCATCAGTATATATCCTGTGGTGTAAATGGATACTGTGTAAAAATGCTTCGAGTTGTGTAAGTCGCTCTGGAGGACAGGAGGATCTGCTAAGTGCCTGAAATGTATTAAAACAGCTGGCAGAGTGCAACTTGCGAGTTATTTCGATGGGCGCCAGTGTAGTATAACGGTTAAAGAACTGAGCTTAAAATCCAAAGGTTGCAGGTTCGATTCCTAGGTAGGACACTGCCGTTGTACCCTTGAGCAAGGTGCTTAACCTGAATTGCTTCAGTATATATCCAGCTGTATAAATGGATACAGTGCATAAAGTTGTGGAAGTCGCACTGGATAAGAGTGGCTGCTAAATGCCTGTAACGTAATCTGTAATGCACTGAATTCATGTGATAATTCCTCACACACACAACTTGGTACCCAAGCCTTATGCGCCAAAGATATTTTCAGCCCCCCCTCCATTTATATCTCAGAACATCTGTAGACTAGTTTCTTCTCCAGGGAAGGAAAGACACATCACTCATAGTCTTCGTTAAATTACTTTACAGGATTGCCACATGTTCTGCACCCTGGAAATGTGACCTGGTTGGTTCAGGTTTGTATATCGGTGGATATGGATCACGAATATGTGATTAGAATGTTCGGTTCTAATGCTGATGTAACAATCACCGCTGGAAATTGATAGCAATGGAGATTATGGAGTTCTAGAACACTGACATAGATTTTTGAAAAACATTCCAAAAAACCTACATACCATCAGAGACCAAATCTGGCACTTAGGTAGCCAGTCTGCAATCAACCAACTATCTCCAATGTATCATCAGTCAGTGTTGTACCATCGATGTCACACTACATTTCCCCAACACTATCTCGTTAGACGGCGGTCGATGTTGGCATCCCAGAATCAATTTCCCCTGATCTCTTTGTCTCCAGGGCCCAAACGTGACTAGCTCATAGCAGGGGCAATTTGACGTTAAGTACCAAAATTGGCACGCAGCTGGATGTGCCTACTGTGATCAATCAGGTGACCACCCCATTATAAAAACTTTCTCATTTCTCATTGACAAGTCGAGGGCAGTTCATTGACATTAATATGGCGTCTGTGTGTTCGTCTCCTGGCTGCCTGCCACTCTCCATTACACAACTACTGTAAGCTCCAGCTCCAGAATCTTATTCCCACTCATGACACACACACACACACACACACACACATACATACACATTCAGGTACTTTTCAGCTCATCCCCAACAAATTCAAATGAAAGCTCACACTCCACCATGATTTTTCAACCTCTTCCTCTATCAGCTTCAACAGGGTTGAGTGTTGAGCTCACTGACTAATATAGATTCACTGAAAACACACCTTCACCCTGTTGGCCCCTATGTCTTTGATGAGTCTGGGCGCCTCCCAAAGTTTGCCGTATTTCGGGAGTTCCGAGATCACGGGGGCCCTTGCGACCACACTTTTGCGCGTGCCAGCCGGCCATGCCGTAGCAGCGCGGTTACCGTAGAAACCCTCTCTTCGCGCTACAACCTGTGTGACGGCGTTACATAACCGAGTCACTGAGTCACTGAGTCACCGTTTGGCACAATGTTCCTGTTTCCTGGGATAGACACAGCCGGACAGTGAGTGGTGAATATAGAGGATGAGTGTATGCATGTGTGAGAGAGAGATATGTGGGAGGATGTGTTAGAGAGTTGTGTGTGTGTGGTGTGTGTGTGTGTGTGTGTGTGTGTGTGTGTGAGTGCTAACTGGCATTATCCAAAAAGGAGGACAAATAAACAGAAACAGATGGGACAGCCAGCGACTCTCCAAGGAAGGAAGCCAGACAAACAGAGGGCAGAACCTTCACATTTCCTCTTCCTATGAGCTCCCCATACAGATCGCCCGCATCACAGCAACGGCCTGCCGGCCCGTCTCACGCACGCAGCCAATCAAAGACTTCAGGACACGCACGCGGCCAATCAAAAAACTTCTGAAATAAATCAGATCATGGACTCGTCCGTTTCTCCTCAAGGAAGGGATGAATATGGACCGTGTCACACAAGGGATGACCTGTGATGACCTCCCCACCGCAATGCAGCACGGGATCATGGGACATAAGAAGGACATAAGAACCGCTGAGAGACACGCTGACCCCGCCTACTCCCCCACCATGCCAAAAAAGCCCTGGGCCCTGGCATAGGAGGCAGTCCCAGCCGTAATGCTGAGCCCCATGGGACTGAGTCAGAGCAGCAGGCTCCTTATGCACAAATGAGCTCCATAACTCTCTCTATACTGGGAACGGCTATAATAAGCACCAGAGACAGAACAGATTGGACCACAAGCCTTTTCTGTGGCCACACACACACAAACACTCCCAAACACACACACACAAACAATCCCAAACACACACATACACACAATCCCAAACAAACACACACACTCCCCACAAACACATGTAAACACACACACACACACACACGCACACAAACACTCCTAAACACACACATACACACAATCCCAAACAAACACACACACACACACACACGCACACAAACAATCCCAAACACACACATACACACAATCCCAAACAAACACACACACACCCCACAAACACATGTAAACACACACACACACACGCACACAAACACTCCTAAACACACACACAAACAATCCTAAACAAACACACACACACCTCACAAACACATGTGAACACACACACAGCCACAGAAGCACTCCGAAGCACACGTACATGCACACACACACACACACACACACACGCAAACACTCCCAAACACACACGCGCACACACAAACACTCCCAAACACACGCACACACACACACACACACACACACACACACACACAAGCACATACAAACACACAAACTCTTTCTATCTATATTTCATACACACAAACATAGAAATTGAATAATCGAAATTGGCTGCAAAGCATGTGGCATTCTGTCACAAGCTTAATGACAACCAGTGATGCAGATTTAAATCCACTGCTGGACTGTTAGTTTTATTATTATTATTACTACTGCACTGCAAACGTATCAGTGCCCCTGCATCTGGGGTCCTGTGAATCGCATACCTCAGTTTCGAACAATTTCCTCCTTCCAGTCCCCAAAATTTGTAAGCACCAATTAAACGCCCCTGGAGTCACTTCATCGCCCCACACACCCACACAAAGAGTGGAGCTCAGCTCACACACTCACCTACAAACCCGAGACTCTTCACTCTGTGAGAGAAAGAATGAGTTCTACTGGACTGTACCCACAGCACCATCAAACAGTGTTGTGTGTATTGTATAGTTTAAATGTGGGTTGTCTATATTGTGTAAATGTGTATTGTCTATTGTACAAATGTATATTGCATACAGTTTAAATGTGGGTTGCGTATATTGTATAAATGTGGATTGAGTGTATTGTATACAGTTTAAATGTGGACTGGATATTGTATATTGTGCTAATGTGGATTGAGTGGACTGTATAGTTTAAATGTAGACTGTGTGTATTGTATATTGTGCTAATGTGGATTGAGTGGACTGTATACAGTTTAAATGTTGACTGTGGATATTGTATATTGTGCTAATGTGGATTGAGTGGACTGTATACAGTTTAAATGTGGACTGTGGATATTGTATATTGTGCTAATGTGGATTGAGTGGACTGTATACAGTTTAAATGTGGACTGTGGATATTGTATATTGTGCTAATGTGGATTGAGTGGACTGTGGATATTGTATATTGTGTTATGTGGATTGAGTGGACTGTATACAGTTTAAATGTGGACTGTGGATATTGTATATTGTGCTAATGTGGATTGAGTGGACTGTATACAGTTTAAATGTGGACTGTGGATATTGTATATTGTGCTAATGTGGATTGAGTGGACTGTATACAGTTTAAATGTGGACTGTGGATATTGTATATTGTATTATGTGGATTGAGTGGACTGTATACCGTTTAAATGTGGACTGTGGATATTGTATATTGTGCTAATGTGGATTGAGTGGACTGTATACAGTTTAAATGTGGACTGTGGATATTGTATATTGTGCTAATGTGGATTGAGTGGACTGTGGATATTGTATATTGTGTTATGTGGATTGAGTGGACTGTATACAGTTTAAATGTGGACTGTGGATATTGTATATTGTGCTAATGTGGATTGAGTGGACTGTATACAGTTTAAATGTGGACTGTGGATATTGTATATTGTGCTAATGTGGATTGAGTGGACTGTATACAGTTTAAATGTGGACTGTGGATATTGTATATTGTGCTAATGTGGATTGAGTGGACTGTATACAGTTTAAATGTGGACTGTGGATATTGTATATTGTGCTAATGTGGATTGAGTGGACTGTATACAGTTTAAATGTGGACTGTGGATATTGTATATTGTGCTAATATGGATTGAGTGGACTGTATTCAGTTTAAATTTGGACTATGGATATTGTATATTGTGCTAATGTGGATTGAGTGGACTGTATACAGTTTAAATGTGGACTGTGGATATTGTATATTGTATTATGTGGATTGAGTGGACTGTATACAGTTTAAATGTGGACTGTGGATATTGTATATTGTGCTAATGTGGATTGAGTGGACTGTATACAGTTTAAATGTGGACTGTGGATATTGTATATTGTGTTATGTGGATTGAGTGGACTGTATACAGTTTAAATGTGGACTGTGGATATTGTATATTGTGCTAATGTGGATTGAGTGGACTGTATACAGGCAGCAGTGTCACACAATGGATCTTGATCTGGAGGTTTGTCGGTTCAAATCCCAGCTGTAGTGTAAGCCATGACACAAGTCCACTACAGTATGTAACCTGAACTGCCGCAGTAAATTTCCCCTTGAGGGACAATAAAGATCTGAACTGAACTGAACTGAACAGACAATGATGCAGCTGTTTAAATGGTTAAACCTGTGAAAATTAATTGTCAAACTTTATTTGCTAAGAAAATAATTTTAATGCTATTTAGCACAGGGGTCTGTGATGCATGCATGTTTTTATTTACTGGGCATACAACTCAGTCAGCTTGTATTGGGTGAGCATCTAATCAAGGATGTGTGTGTGTGTGTGTGTGTGTGTGTGTGTGTGTGTGTGTGTGTGTGTGTGTGTGTGTGTGTGTGTGTGTGTGTGTGTGCAGGGTTGCTCAAGCGTGTCTCTGTGCGTCTGTTTGTGTGTGATTGCATAAATATGAAGATTACATAACCAACTAAAAATAAAAATAAATGCATTTCTCTCCTCTCTGTGCTCTCCTCCTCCTCCTCCTCCA
The DNA here is from genome assembly GCA_029718625.1 of Synaphobranchus kaupii. Classification (NCBI taxonomy): domain Eukaryota; kingdom Metazoa; phylum Chordata; class Actinopteri; order Anguilliformes; family Synaphobranchidae; genus Synaphobranchus; species Synaphobranchus kaupii. The sequence continues at coordinate 12,096,439 of CM056379.1, forward strand.
CTCCTCTCTTCTCCCTCAGCCAGGGCTGGAGATGCCAGACCCCAGGAGAGTCAGGAGCAACACTGGCTTCTTCTCACCGCTAATACAGATCACCCTCCCCTCAGATACACTGCGTGTACAACTCTGTCTCTCTCCGCTAATACAGATCTCTGGAAGTGGATATGAGACACTTGGCTGCCCCACGGGATTTGTTCTAAAATCCACATCCTGGGGTGTCTGAGTGGCATGGCCTGTAGAGCACCGTCTACATGCCCATTGTGAGCTGAGACTTTGTCTCTCCCTCTCTTGCTCCCCGTTCTTCCTGGCCGTGTCCGAATCAGCACTTTTCCACACTATTGAGTAGCCTTGGTGAGCAGATAGGACGAGAAAGTTGTTGAGTAGGCGAAAATCTTTGAAATTGCAAAAGATTGCATACTTGAAACACCCAGATAACACACTTACTTCCGGGGTTTCGCTGAGTACATTCGGGAGCACACTTTTCAAGACGTACTCAAACATTTTGGTCACATAAATATGGCGTGAAGCTTCATTTTAAAAAAATGATGCGCAGCTTCACGGACATTTTCCTTCAAAGACAACAAAAACAACACTGTGGAATGCTTACGACATTCCACAGTACGGTTGGAAAATAGTATGGCGGATATTTTTCGCGGACTGTTAAAGGATAAGTTCGCTATTTTGGACCTTGGACCCTATTTGCGGTCTGTCTTCCATGAACCTGACACATTGAGTCCATATTTTCGCTGATCGGTCCAGTATTGAGCTAGCTACAGATTTCCTGTAGGCTCTCACTGGGCTACAATAGAAGTCAACGGGGCAATTAGAAATGTTATGGAAAAACAACAATAAATGTGCTTTCATGTACAATAAATGAGACGGGAAGCTCAGGGTGTATTGTTACCGGTCTCAGTATGCTCTCCTGTGAAATGTATCTCAATCCGAACATTTTTACGTGCTAGGCATGGCTTGGAAGTAAGCCTTTCTCTGTTGCTTGTTTTCGCTGCTCCCGCGGAGTACTATGTGTCGGGGGTGGGGGAGCGGGAAGGTGTGCCGGCCGTTTACGAAACTATCTATGTGAGCAGTCTGCGTTTGTTTACCTGCAGCAACGTAGGCTACAATTTCCACAAAAAAACTTGGATGATGGATGACTATAATGATTACGAAGACGAAGAATTCGATTTTGACTTTGACGTTACTGGCTACAGATTTGAGCCAGAATACACGGACACGGAACTACAAGAGATGGATGATAAGAGAGCAAGAGAAGAGAGAGAGGCTGAAGTTGCGCAGGTAATGTAAATTATTACAAATGATGATTACAAACACAGCGTTACAAACAGTTCTGCTGTAGGCTACTAGCTAGTAAACTCCAACGGGAGGTCAGGATTTGTGATCAACTGCTTTTCAAGCGGCCTCTCTACAACGTAGCTAGACTGCGGAAGTTTACAGTGCGAGGTAGTGCGGTCGGAGAAATAGTTCTGTTTCAAATGGAACTGTTGTTTCAACGTTCGGTTTGCGTTTGCGATAGCCTACATTTCACAGGAGAGCATACTGAGACCGTAAGAATACACACTGAGCTATAAAAGCACATTTATCGTTGTTTTTCCATAACATTTCTAATTGCCCCGTTGACTTCTATTGTAGCCCAGTGAGAGCCTACAGGAAATCTGCGAAAATATGGACTCAATGTGTCAGGTTCATGGAAGACAGACCGCAAATAGGGTCCAAGGTCCAAAATAGCAAACTTATCCTTTAAACAGTGCACATTAAACAGCACACTTCTGCCAGTGCACTGTACGCAGGAGACGGGGCACAGTAGATAGGGCTCTGATTCGGACACAGCCCTAGTCTCTCTACACTGTGCTGTCCAATAAAGCTTTTTTTTCAAAATCCACATTCAATTAATTTAAAAATTCACTAGTCTGAAATCAAAATATGCCCCTTGCCATAACACACAATTCCAAAAATTATATTAGCCAGGACTACTACATTGAATGTCCTACAAATAATAATATTATGGAAAAACTATAGTTTAAAAAATGTTTTTAAAAGTTCACCTAAAAAATGATAAATGTCACATTCTTGTCATTCAGCTGAAGATACTGTTGGCAAGCTGAGCAACCACCCCAATTGTGATTGTGTGTGTTTTCTTTTCTCCCACAAGTAAACAGAGATTACGCAACGCAGGTTCAAACGGGGCCCCAGAAGTTACCCAAATTGAGAGCAGTTTTTGTATTCAACATATCCCTACTGTCAGATTGATTTGGTCACAGTAGGACTGTATATTTAAGCAATGAAACCCATTCAAAGACCTGTGCTTTTCCCATGATGCTATGCCCATTGTTATGTCACTGTTGTTGTTGCCACCATTCTAATTTATTCAGAAGGCACAGTTCAAACCTAACAGTGAAGGCGCTCATCTTGACAAACAATGTCTGTTTTATTAAAAGAACAGCTCCGCTTTATTAATATAGTATGAATCACAGACAAGCCTCTTTGTGCATACAGATTTATATTTGCCTGTGAGTCATTGTAAATAGTTTGCTTAACATCTAATAATAAAAATGATCATATAGAATTTTCTAATAGTCTATTAGCTGTGTCCATTGCCGACTCAAGCAACATTACGAGCACACATTCACTCTTCAAATTGTGTGGCAAAAATAACAGAGAAGTGACAAAAAAAAGCTTGCTGGCTATTTGGCTGCTATGCAAGTTCCAGGCATTGCATTGCATTTAATTTCATGCTTGTGGCTTGTAAAACCTCATGTCAAAAATAATTTCTTAACTGATCATTTTTCCAGCAGACCTGATGTGAATACCATCCATCCATCCATTATCCATTAACCCGCTTATTCCTGGTCAGGGTCACGGGGGGGGGGTGCTGGAGCCTATCCCAGCATGCATCGGGCGCGAGGCAGGAATACACCCTGGACAGGCCGCCAATCCTGATGTGAATACGAGCGATGTAAATATTCATATCAGGCACGATATGACAAACACTTTCAAGTCAAGTTGATGATTTCCTCATCTTAAAATTTGAACATTATCATCACCATGCCGATAAGCCTTGCAAGAAATCAGAATTTACGTCCATCCTGTTGGTTCCCACTACTACCAAGCATTTATTTATTTGAATTCTTTTTGCGATTCATAGCATTCATATTGCCACAGGAGTACAGATTTAAGTGAGTCTGAGTGATGGCTAATCTGCACACTGCTAGCGTTTTCAGGGAATGAATAATAGGGCAGCGGTAAGTCTGCGCAACAGGCAAAACCATTGAGAAAATGGCCGCATCTTTGCCGGTACAGTGTCCTCTCATTCACGCACAATCAGTGCCGCAGCAGCCGAGGTCTAACACTGGGAACGTGGGCGGCGTTCGGCTGCAGTTTAAGAGGAGTTGTTTTCTCTCTCTCTCTCTCTCTCTCTCTGCCATTTTTTTCCGTTTTTCTTCCTCACATTGAATCCTGTTTTACGGTGGGAGGACTAATCGTGACGGTTTGTCATTTCGCTGGCGTGTTTCAGGAGCCACTACGAAAAGCTTGGGCTCGCGCCCCAGCGCACTCCTTCCCTCACCCCCTCACACACTTTCACACTCCCCCTTTCCTTGTACCTCACTCCTTGTACCCAATTAAAATAGAGCTTGACTGGGCCTAAGCCAAGGAAACAAGTGCACACAAACACATTTGCATATGTTGGTTTACAGTGTATGACAGTGCTCTCTCTTGCTCTCTCTCTCTCTTGCCCTCTCTCCCTCCCTCCATCTCCCTCTCTCTCTCCTGTTTGTGCTGCAGGTTGGCTCCTGCTGGCGCATCATCCCTGGTGCCGGTCTAATCGCAAACCTGCAGCTGTACACAGCTTCCACGCTCCTTTACCAGAACTACACCTCCGTATTCATACAATCACAACACCTTAACAACCTGAGCACGGTTACAGGAGGCTCCGCCCCCCTCTACACGTTGCTTTGTAACGACGTTCCATGGTCGCCGCGATGGGCTGAGCTACTGTTTGCTGTCAACCACCTGACTCGTTCGAACAAATGAGTCCGCAGGAGAGCTCTGTGATCGGCTCAAAGCAGCGGGTCTCCGATTACATGTGATTTTTGTGGCTCCGCCAGTTTTGTGGTTTATACTTCCGTCAGAAGTGGAAAGGATTTTGTCAAATATTTAATTATTGACAGTGTAGATCACCATCTCTCTAGGGCGAGACTGACCCTTTCTGTGTCCAGATGTGGAAGTGGGCCGTCGCTGAGAGTAAGACTGCCAGTCTGAGCAGCGTCCAACAGCGCCCTGCCTGTCGCACCTGACCCCAGCACCTGTTTTCCACTCTAACTCCCAACACCCACACTCCTGACCTCTCACCCCTGACCTCTCACCCCTGACCTCTCAGCCCTGGACTACTGCTGCCCCTCTCGGCCCATCGAGGATCAAGGAGCAGGTGCTTCCTGCTCATCTCGACAGTTTCTTGGCCCTGGAAAAAAAACATTCTCTGTTCCTAAGCTGCTTTTTCCCCTCAGAGATATTTCTGCTGCTTCAGTAACACAGCCGTAATCTTCCTTGGTCTTTCCTAGGGTTTCTCTGTGTCTGCACAAATATCCAGTATGTACGTATATACAGACAGGTGACACGTTAAAGGAAGAACCGACGTAAAGTGTCGTAGTAAGGTGTTGAACAGCTGGACGGGGCAATGTCATCCTGGAAGAGACCACTCCCATCAGGATAGAAATGTTTCGCCATAGGATAAAGGTGATCACTCAGAATAACTTTGTATAGATTTACAGTGACCCCTTCCTCTAAGGGGACAAGTGGAGCCAAACCATGCCAGGAAAATGCCCCCCCACAGCATAACAGAGCCACCAGACCCCCTCACTGTAGGGGTTTTCCTTTAATTTGTCACCCATCTGTATATATATATATGTGTGTGTGTGTGTGTGTGTGTGTGTGTGTGTGTGTGTGTGTGTGCGTGCGTGCGTGCGTGCGTGTGTGTGTGATTAAATGTATTCCATAATATAATAATAATAGTTCAATAATAATGTCAGGTTGCATTTTAATAAGGACTGGATCACAGGAAATGCATTTGCTCTTTAAATGGTTTGTGATCTTGAAACATTTAGAAACCCTTCTCTACATCCCGCACAGGGTACCATCTCTGCTACTGAAGTCATCCTTACATCGGGCCCTGTAATTAAGGCTCGTTAATGTATGACAGGGCAGGCGCAGGGGCCATATGCTAATTAGCTTTAGCAATTAACAGAAAGAGTGTTTAATCGACTTCCTTCCCTGGACTGGCTCAGAGCATAAATGAGGAAGTTGTCTCCAAATTAACATCTCTGCTTTCTATTATTAATCCTAGATCACACAGCAATAATGAAACAAACAATCGCATTATTTTTGCAAGGAAGAAAAAACATTGTCATCACTGTTATTGTATCATTACAAATTTAGCTTTAGCTTTAAAAGTAGGTATCTGCCTGTACAGGCTTCTGGAGCGCCGGATGGAAAAAATGCCCTTAATGTATCATGAGTGGAGCTGTCAACCCTGGACTCTCAGGCACGCATTTCAGCGCACGCACACACACACACACACACACACACACACACACACACACACACACACACACACACACACACACACACACACACACACACACACACACACAAGCATACATAGGCCTACACACTCAGACAAACACACACACACACACACACACACACAAGCATACATAGGCCTACACACACACACACACACACACACACACACAAACATAAATACACACACACAAGCACACATATACCCTCACAAACACACACACAAACATAAATACACACACACACACAAGCATACCCTCACAAACACAAACACAAACATAAATACACACACACACACACACACACAAGCATACATAGGCCTACACACTCACACAAACACACACACACACACACACACACACACACACACATACATAGGCCTACACACTCAGACAAACACACACACACACACACACACACACACACACACACACACACACACACACACACACAAGCATACATAGGCCTACAGACTTAGACAAACACACACACATACACACAAACATAAATACACACACACAAGCACACATATACCCTCACAAACACACACACAAACATAAATACACACACACACACATAGGCCTACACACTCAGACAAACACACACACATACATACAAACATAAATACACACACACAAGCACACACACACAAATTTAAAAACAAACACAATTGAAAGTAAAAAAAACAAAGTAAAAGAATAATTCCCCCAAGAACAAAAGGCATGTATTTACTCAGTCAAACAAAAACCACATACTGAGAAAAAATAGAATGCTTCCCTTAGTGGCTTTTCACATCCCCAGAATTCTGCTTATTGACCACAATTAGAGACAGACTTATTTTTGAAGAGAGAATTTTAAACCTTGCAAAGCACTAACAAAGATGCAGGCTACATCCACAGCACAGCCTTCAGGGTCACTGGGAGTAATCAACATTTTTGGACCTTAGTTCATTAGCAATAATGAACAGTTTTATCAAAAGGGAAAAAAACAAGAGGTTAAAAATGGACTGAAAACCTGGTACAAAACCGGTTAAAACTCAACAAACTGTAAGCGTCAGTGTTGTCAATTGTTCATGAATCCTAACAAGATCTCCACACTACTTGTGGATAATGAGGCAAGGTTAAAGACCCTTATGAAGACTTTCACCATAAAAATCACTCCTGTCGTACATGTTCACACCCTGAGAAAATCTCGGATAAAAAGAGATTGGGTCGACAAGGGGGATATCAAATGTAATTACAAAACACTACAATAAATTCTAGCCTGGCACAGGCCCATAGAAGGCATTGTTTTTTAAGCATGAGCCAAATTGCGAACATTAAAACTCCGCATTGTTATTGTCACCATCATTCCTCTGTCTATTGACGGAATGATAAATAGTGAAAACGACAAACATGAAATCCGACTAAGGGGTTTAGTTTCAATGGGTCTTGAGGTCAAGGCCATGCGCCGGGCGTTTTATTTAAATGACTGTCTATTTCTCGCACTCTCCAATCTAAACAACTGGCCCTGTTTGCTCCAAGAATAACGGTCGTCATATCAGCACGAGGGCATCACAAAGAGTAATGACACTTTGTCACCAACGATGGGCAGCGACGGGGGAAATTACTTAGCAAAACTTAAGTGGTGACAGACACGGAAATAGTATGTCCGTCGTTTACATCAATGGAAAGCTTTAAGAATCAAATGTAAGCTACCCAGCAAACAGTGGACGTCCCAGGAACGTCCTCTTTTTAGTCCCCTCAAAGTTATGATGCGACGTTCCCTAGGGATGTCCTACAAACATTACTAGGACGTTATTAAAGTCTTAGGAAGGCCACTGTTTGGTTACAATATGACATTTAATTAAACATTTTCGGGGACGTTAAAGCAACGTTCATATCCGGTTATGATATGACGCTGTGCTCACAACATTCATAGGACATTCAGGGACGTTCCTGCAACGTCTGTTACTGGTTACAATATAACGTCATGTAATGAATGTCTGGGGGACGTTACTAGAACGTCATGGGAACGTTCTCTGTGACGGCCACGTAGCATTTAGAAAACCCTACAAAAAGACGTCAAGGCGACGTCCTGATGACATTTCGAGACGTTCAGGGGACGTCCCGGGGACCTAATTTTGTTAGCTGGGTATAGCGAACTAATGGTCATCACGTGCTGACACACTGAAACACGCACCATGAATGCAACTTTTCTCTTGTTTGGTAACCTACCTTGTAATATGTAACAAGTCATTGAATGCTGAATAGGACCTACGTAGCCTATTAATTGACGTGTTTTAGGAGTTTAAAAAAAGTCACATTGTGCCACTCTTCCGCACAGTTATATTAAGAGACAGCACTGTGCCTGGTGCCAAGTTCGAGAGGTGTATGTATGGGCTATCACAAGAAAGCAAATTACGTCTTCTGTTTCAGGGTTTTCACGCGTAGAAGATATTTGTTTAGGACGGCAGAATGGAGCGGCAATAGGCTACAGCGTCTTCCAGAAAAGTAATCGATTCATCTCATTAATAAATTAACCATTACGTGAATAAATAAAAAGATGAAAACACCATATGCGAATATGCGACTGTTTACATTTGATTGCTTGTTAATCCCGTTAGAAGCCCACTTGGCTGTCGTAGTGGAACGGCAATGATTGACAGTCGGCCAGAACGCGTAGCCAGTAGTTTCGTGGTCTTCAGTCTCTATCGATCTCCTGAGAGACGACATCAGTCGTGTGTGCCAATTTGGTTGTCAGAATTAAATGCATAATGTTACCAAACTGGCATGCGCAGAAGTAAACAAATCAATAAAGTGTCAGTTTTATTTGGAGGGAACTATTGTCGTCCTTCTCGTAGTCTCACCTGCTCTTGTCTCCTTCACTGTCCCCGATAATAGCTCACCGCAGGCGGCTGTCAATACCGCTTGCGTATCCAGATTCGGGGGTGAAACCCTCGTCCGTTAATCGGGCACATGGATATCTGTGTCTCCAATCCAAGCTGTTCTTCTGGAGGAACGGGTCGATTTGTTTCTCAGTTTTTCGGCTTTGTTGCCGGTTTGTACTATAATTGACAATATTAATAACAATTTAAAAAAAGACAATCCGAGAAGTGTCACAGTTGAGTAGTTTCCATGCACTTTCTGCGGTCTGGTTTTTGCCCGAGCAATACAAATTGTACGCTCTCTCTATCTCTCTCTCTCTCTCTCTCCTCTGCCACCCCCTTCCTCTCTTGTGCCAGTAACACGCGCGTCTTCAGCTGTTCAACTCTATCAATTCAGGCGCGCCGTGGTAGAGGTCCCGTCCGCACGCACATCCCTGTCTGAGCTTTTACTTGTGGCGCTGTGTTTGTTCTGGTATAGCGGCTGACCCGCGCGCTCTGTGGCTGACAGGGGGGGAAGGGATCTCCAGATGAGGCCGTGTCACCGCTTGTCATTTTCAGCACAGCATGGATTTGCTATCACAAACACCTGTCACGCAGACCCCCCCCCCCCCCCGTTGTCCATTTCTTATGCAATAAAATGGAGACGGGGAAAAGGAATCTCCCTGTGAAGAACAGATCGCCTTTCCATATGTTACTGCGGTCAATGGAGCTGGCTGATTGTGTAGGTTTTAAGGTCTGTGAAACTGTTCATCTCCACCTTTTCTCTCGACTGCCTGCCTTATCTTTCTTTCTGAATATGGCTGTAGCACACACACGCACGCACACACAAACACACACTTCATGAATGTGCGCGCACACATACTCACACACACTCACTCTCTCATCACACACACACACACACACACACACACACACACACACACACAGCCTGGGCAGTATAGGCATTAGGGCCGTTTCTAGATTGCTTTGATTGGGGGGGCATGAATAGATGTTGGTGGGGCACAAGGGGGGGCCAAAGTAGCAGGGGTCTGGGGGTCCTCCCCCAGAAAAATTTGAGCCTTTTAAAACTAATTTTGTGCATTTCTACACATATGCTAATGCAATGCTGCTGATGTTCTACAGAATTGTAGCTATAACAACTAGGGTAGATGCAACATGTAATCAATCTATTTAAAATCGAATCTCCCAGACGGAGACTCTCGCCACTATCCTCAACTCACTGAGTAAGCTAGCGAATATTATATCCTAAGCAATGCGTAACAGTTAGTTGTCAAAAAGAGACAGTATAGATTGATCATATAAACTGACCCCTCTCTCTCGCTGCGTCTCCATGTTTCATATGGCCAAACCAACCAATCGGATATTAGAGAAATATATAATTTCGATGTGGCATTTTTATGATTGGCCGAATCGTCTGTAGCTCTAATAGCCTACTGACCGCCGACTTCATATTGTCAGATTTTTTTGGGGGGATTTGAGCATTCCCCCCACAACCCTGATAGGCATGACTCCCTGACAGACAGCTTTAGTCATGGGGCTGAGGTGACAGGTGCACTTTTAGACCCAAGGGGGCTCTGATGGAATCCTCACTCTTCACCCACAGACACACCAGGACAGAGACTGCTGCTCACATTAGTCCAGACACACCAGGACAGAGACTGCTGCTCACATTAGTCCAGACACACCAGGACAGAGACTGCTGCTCACATTAGTCCAGACACACCAGGACAGAGACTGCTGCTCACATTAGTCCAGACACACCAGGACAGAGACTGCTGCTCACATTAGTCCAGACACACCAGGACAGAGACTGCTGCTCACATTAGTCCAAGAGGGGTCAAATGTACTCTCTCAGAGTAAAATGTATTCTCTCAGAGTTGATTTAACACCAAACATATTACTGTGTGCTTTCAACAAAACCTCCTCTCCTCTCGCTTATGACCTTTGACCTTTCTACTTTCTTAACAGAGCCAGCCTGCTCACTCCAGTGCGCGGGCTAGAGGGAATATTAAAATGCCTCTTCAGTACACTAGTACAAGCCCGTGGGTAGTGTGCCTGGGACCGTGGTCCGGATCCTCCTGGGCTTGGGTGCTGATGTTGTCCCCCTCTTTAAAATGCAACTATGCAAATGGGTCACAGAATTTACCGCTAAAGCACGGTATGTAAGCACCTGGGTAAAAGGTTTCAGCTAAAGGAAACGTCCTGTAAGTGATTTCATTCAACAGACTTACACGGACCTATTACTGCTGCTCCAGTCTGTTCCTCTGACATGCACATTAATGTATTGTATCATTTTTGTAGGTTGATCTGAATAAGAGCACCAACCAAATAGCTGAATAAACTATTTTTTTTAGCTTAGCCAACACATTTTATTCGAAACAACCTCCAAATCTGACCTTTCCTTTTGTGTGTTCTGTAGTGTAGTGTTGCAGATTCATATTTCATATTTTGCTTGATCAGTTCAGCTGAAGCACCTTGCTAATTTATAATAGAAATGCTTGAACCTGCTACCTTCTGGTTAATCACTGCTGCCTCAAATAAAGGTTTTAAAGATTTTAATCAGTTTGCTAACTAACAGAGATCTTTTTTTTTTGGCTTAAAAAACGACACCTCACAGGGTGACATATTTTGTGTTTTACCTGCTATCCATTTTTGCGCGTATCTCCCCAATAACTTCTCTGATAAGAAAGATGACAAAGCAATTCATTAAACAAACCTGATAATGCAATGCAATTTCAGTTACTTTGTGTAATTTAATTAACTGAAATTAAATGACATTTGTTATCATCCGCAGTTCCTCAGTTAATATAAAAACTCATTATAGCCACTTCAGTCATAAAAGCTTAGCTTAGCTATACTTATCATGAATACAGTAGTGTAGTTTGAGATCCTAATTTTATGCAGTAATGAATGGCATAATCTACTGATGGAAAACGGCACATCATTAAGGAAGACACACATGCACTGTGACCTGTGCAGTAAAACCAGAATAAGCAGGATTAATCAGCGCTTGTTTTATTAATACATTACACGAGCCAGTTACCCCGCGCCTCCTCATGTACCCTCGCTGAACGGCGTTCAAAGCAGGGTTCAGCGTCCAATCCGCGCGCGGCTATATTTTTATCCAAAGTAATCGTCAGAGTCCCGAGTCGATTAATGTCAGTCAGCGGAGCTTAAGGAAATGTGAGGGGAGGATCCCAAACGCAGCGCAGTGTCCTTTATAGGCGTCTGAGACATCTGGCCCCGCCCAGTCCCGCCCTGCTCTGCCACATAAACTCCTCCTGTCCTGTCCCCACCTGTCCTGTCCCCTGCAGGGTCCTGTCACTGGAGCTGGGGGTGGGGGGGTTGGATGCAGCCCCCCGGGGGGGTCTAAACTCAGGCTCACGGCCAATCTGAAGGTCCCCACGGGTGTGTATTTCTTGGACGGCTCGCTCTTGGCGAGTGAGGCTTAAAAATAGCAGCGTCCTGACAGAGAGTAGAGCGTGAACACGGGCCCCTTTCTCCACTTCAGGGCGTGGCCTGGGGGTGACGGGACACACCCGCTCCCCCCTCCTCCTCCTCCTCCCTCCTCCCATTCCCTGACTGGAACTTCCACGTCCCTCACGAATATGAGACAGGGGCGCCGGCTCTTCACAGGAGCGCACGAGTCCGTCAGCGCTTTCTCCTGCGTACATCTCTCTCCCTCTCAGTGCTCTAAGGAGATTACCTTCCCGGCCTACCTTTCTGTAATTACCCAGCTGTCAGTAGCCATTTCCCCTTCTAGCCTGTCCTGCACAGCCCTCCTCAACAACCCCAGTAATCAGGAGGTAATCACGTTTATCGATGTGGACCTTTGGTTACGAAAGAATGAAGTAATGAATTACCGATTGAGTAAACGAATGGTGAAATGCAAAAATGGACCTGAGGATGCATGGAAATCCATGCCACACAAATTATACAGGATCATTTCATATAGCTACAGTGGGTGGGAGGTATGGAGACTATGGCTGTGTACGAATCAATGCCCTTCTATAGTATTGAGTATGCTAGGTGAGTACACTGGATGAGAAAGTTGTTAAGTAGGCGAAATGTTCTCTAAATGAAGTGTACTTAAAATCCCAGGATGATATAATTATTTCCGGGTTTTCACTGATAATAGTATGGAGGATACTTTTTTGCATACTGCATATCACCAAACAGTATGCAGTACACAGTATGCCTACTACACAGTACACAGGACGCAGTAGACAGGGCTCTGATTCAGACATAGCCAAGGAGTAACGGCCTTCCTTCCACCATAGAATTGCACTGACCGCAGTAGATAACTGGCTGCTACTTAAAGAAATAAATTATCCTGCCTAATTGGGGACCTTATCACCGTGGCGACTTGAACACTGGACTGTCAGTTCTGCCTGTAATCGGGGTGACTTAAGGTTGACGAGCGGTGGTTTCTCACAGAGCTGGGGCATGGCTGCCACACACTGTGCTTCACAGGCTTCTGGCGAGCACGGCTCTGTTAATTATCAACTTAATGACACTCCCCCCATTCCCACAGCACCTCTTAAGTCTACGCTTGACCATATGGGCACTGTGGCGTGTGTAGATGGGTAAGGGGAGGGGTGTGAATTGCAGATTAATTTTACTAACACAAACAGTCGGCAGTTTTGTACACAAACAAACGCACACATACACACACACACACACACACACACAAAAACACACTCGCAGTACATGGCATGCACACAGAATTGGTAGTCAGTCATACTTAGATGTATACACACAAATACTGTATATATGCAAAGTTAAACATACATGTATGTAAATAATTGGTTGTCATTCATATAGACATATACACACATGCATAAATACACATATTCATATGTGCAAATGCTCATATACAGTTTGTAAGTGCACACACACATGCACACACCCACACGCACACACACAGCCACACACCCACACACACACACACACACACACACACACACGCGCACACACTTGCAGAGGAGCACGGCATGGGGCAGAAGCTCACGATGATTTTGTGAAGCAACCAGATAGCTTTCAAGAGTACCCCCCGGACAGCCATTACTCCCGTCCATCACAGTGATGCTGCCTGCTGTGTAAAGACACAAATGGACCTGTTACTGCATGACTCAGCTATAGTGCAGGATCATAGGGGAGAGAGAATTGCTGCCACACCCCCAAGTGCAACTCTTAAAAGCTTCTTAAAGTGGTCTCTGCAAAACAGTGTTTGCACGGACGAGAAATCTTTTTTACACGATACACACACACACACATACACACACACTCTTAGACACATAGGCACTAACAAACACTCACAGACACACACACAAACATGCACACAGACATACAGTACGTCCGTGACAAACACACACACACGCACACTCATAGAGAAGCAGACACTAACACACATTCACAGACACATACACACATGCAAACAGTTTAGTTCTTTATTTGAGATTGCAGTTGAACATACAAAGGGCCTCAGATCTTTTTCTAAATGACAGGGATGTCCGTGTAACTACTCAATCCACTACTCAATTATGTCCACACGCGTCATAGTTTTCACACGGGTTGTAAAACCGTTTAATCAGTCAGTTTACACAAGTTCCTCAAAGCAGCTATTCAGGGATATAAAACACAGCGCCTTCTCCAGACTGAGTGGCTCTCCCCGATGGCTGCACTCACAAGCACACTCGCGCATAATCCTTGAGGTGTGCGGTAATTCCACCTCCAGGCAGAATGGTGGCGCTTCAGTGAAATGACCACCACCTTTGGCCAAGGTGGCTGCAAATAGTGTGTAAGCATTTCTGATGCACCGAGCGCCACTCAGCTGAAAGTAGCAAAAACAGCTCAACAGGACTGAAGCTCACTCACTCACAGTTTCCCAGGTGGATGCTTTCACTGCCAAATTGAACAGGGACATACAACCAGACATCATGAGGTCCACAGAAGGTCGGCTTGCATTGGACCGTAGCCTTGGAATGGCAGGTATTCCATCTGCCAAATTATTGGCTGGCAACAGCATACACCAAACCTATACAGGACTGCGAGTTTGCCATTTTTCAGTTTCCCTGCAGAAGCAGGTACAATGACCACAGACTCTCACTCCTTATAAACATTCATTAAAGCTACTGTGACAGGACATTAGTTAAGGGGAACATCTCCTCCTGCCTCCAGATTCACCAATAAACAAACACCCGTGACATTCTTTCTCTAGGGCTGGCGTAATGTGTCAAAAAATGTAGCTGGAAAGAAGGTAGTCAGGATATTTCAGTTTATATAATGTCACACTGCATTGGTGCTCAGACCAGAGTAATGGTGGTGTAGAAAACCTGTTTGGGTTACATGTTTTTTTTATTAGTATTGATGTTCAGAACTGTTAATATTGCTCAAGTTTAATTAAGTAAGTATAAGACAGTCTACAAAAAAAATGAAAAAAATCTTTTGCAGAAAACAGAGAGGAGCTCCACCTGTCGTGAAGTATTTTAAAATTCCCAGATAATTCCCACATGGATTTCAGAAGTATAACCAAAGAGTATACAATCATCATCGGGGTTGTTCTATTGGTTGTTACCAACATACTTCGTGATTGGTGGAGCTCCTTTCTGTTCTCCTAGGAAGGTGACATCACAACCATGTTATCCATATTTTATTATCCCTCATATTAAGCATGAAGTGCTTGCCTGGGGTGCTGGTCCATGGTTATTGATACAATGATATTGATGCACTAATATGGAATGATAACCTGTAGTGCATGGATATTCAAACCTGGCCCTCGAATCCAAGTGCGGCCCATGTTTTCTTTTCTCCCAGGTAATTAACTGAACAATTAGTGCTACCGATTAGCCAGACTATCTTCACACCAGACTCCCAGGTAAAGGGAGGGTGGAAAACCAGCAGTTCTCGGCCCTCGAGGACCTTGATTTGAGTGACATGGCTGTAGTGTATACATGGCAGACTGCTGTCTTTGGGACGGTTAATCCGTGGTTGCTCCGTCCCGTCGGCCTTGTGACAGCAGAGCGGTGACTCACAGTCTATGTAAGGCAGTTAGACTCACTGTCATCTCTCCAGCATAACTAAGCCTTCTGAGTGAAAATCTGGGCTGAGTTATTAGGGGTATTAAGGTATCCAATTATAGATTTGATTGGCTGTCGACAGTTTATCTGTCGAGAACGCAGATGCAGCTGCTTTGATTTTTTAAATAGAGAATGCCCGTCGGAGTGATATACGTAGGTATTCCACCCAGAAATAACCCTGAAAGAATCTTGACTGTGGGACATAATTCTGATAAACAAACAGACAAGTGAGCAAACAAACACTAGCAAACAAACATAAAATACAAGCACAAACAAGCAGAAATCCAAACATGCAAACAGGCATAATAATTTATGAACAAACAATGAAAGTGTGTATTTATTTCTGTTTCTAATGCTTTTAAATGTTCACATTTTTTTTCTAATTAAATTTTTTTTTTGATGGACTCCTCAGACATACCCTCTCTCCCAGCTACCACTCTTCCAGCTACCACTCTTCCAGCTACCACTCTCCCAGCTACCACTCTGCCAGCTACCACTCTCCCAGCTACCACTCTCCCAGCTACCACTCTTCCAGCTACCACTCTTCCAGCTACCACTCTCCCAGCTACCACTCTCCCAGCTACCACTCTTCCAGCTACCACTCTCCCAGCTACCACTCTCCCAGCTACCACTCTTCCAGCTACCACTCTCCCAGCTACCACTCTCCCAGCTACCACTCTCCCAGCTACCACTCTGCCAGCTACCACTCTCCCAGCTACCACTCTCCCAGCTACCACTCTTCCAGAAGAGAGTGAAGGTGAAGGAGATGGAGAGGAGATATCACTCCATCCTATTCACTATTCTCCCTCCCTCTCTTTCTCACTCACACACACACACTCTCTCTCTCTCTCTCTCACTCTCTCTCTCTCTCACACACAAACACACACTCTCACTCTCTCTCTCTCTCTCTCTCTCTCACACACACACACAAACACACTCTCTCTCTCTCTCTCTCTCACACACACACACACACACACTCTCACTCTCTCTCTCTCTCTCTCTCTCTCTCTCTCTCTCACACACACACACACACACACTCTCTCTCTCTCTCTCTCTCTCTCTCTCTCACACACACACACACACACTCTCTCCCTCCCTCTCTTTCTCACTCACACACACACACACACACACACACACACACTCTCACTCTCTCCTCTCTCTCTCTCTCTCTCTCTCTCTCTCACACACACACACACACACACTCTCTCTCTCTCTCTCTCTCTCTCTCTCTCACACACACACACACACACACACACTCTCTCCCTCCCCTCTCTTTCTCACACACACACACACACACACACACACACACACTCTCACTCTCTTCTCTCTCTCTCTCTCACACACCCTCTCTCTCTCTCT
>CM056379.1:12113831-12126331 GCA_029718625.1 Synaphobranchus kaupii
ATTATCCATTTATCTCACTGATATACTATAGCGTAACTGAAGTTTGATTTGATTCTGTGAGTGTGTGAGTTTCGCACACCTGTGGAGAGGGCAGGTATAGGATATAGAACAGAACACCATTATCGTTGACGGCAGGAATCACATAACTCAGCATCTCCAGAGAATATAAATGCAGACCTCTGTTTCCTCTCCGTCTGACTGACTGACTGACTGACTGACTGACTGACTGACACACTTCCCCCCTCATTCACTCTTTATTGGCCCAAAATAGTGCTCAGGGGTGTGAGATCATCGCAAGACAGCACAGCCAGAGGCAAAACATGCAAGTCTGCCAAAAAAAAAGAACAGTCACCGCGCAGGGTAGGGAAACAAGTGGGAAAAGAAGGAAGCTATTTGCACTGCGTGCAATACAGTGTGCGCGTGTATGTGTGTGATAGAGTGAGTGTGTGTGTGTGGTGTGTGTGTGTGGTGTGAGAGAGAGAGAGAGAGAGAGTGAAAGAGGGGAGGGGGGGGGGGAGGGGGTGCATTGTTGGTGTGACTGATTGGAATTTTATGAATTTGATGAGTTGCCTTCATGCATATATTCTTGACCAATTATAGTCAGTTACTGTATATCTTCACACACAGTCCTTGTTATTGCAATGGCAACGTTTCTCTCACATACAAAGAAAAAAAAATTACATAACATCCAAAGAGCCGTTTCCTCATTTTGTTCAACAGCCTGGAAACAATTGTAATATAAAGTTGGCAATACAATTTGTAGGCTACATGACACTTTTGGTTAGTTTCTTTATTTAAAAACAGTCATATCATTGCTTGTACCATTCTTATACTTGGCAACCCCTGCATTCTTTTCATCTTCATTTTTAAATGGCACTTTTTCAGTTACCTCTCATGGCACAATCTTTTGTGGCTTTTTTGTTCACAAAGACACTAAAATCAGGAATGCCTTTAAGATTATAAAAGGTTTCTCAACTGTTGTCAGTCACCCTGTCCTACAAGTCAGAACAGGGTCTGGCGTCCGAAACAACTACAAAGGTAGGCCTTCACAACCTGCACAAAGGCACCTGGAGACGCACGCGCCACATGGCATCGAGCGTACTATCTATTTATGACACCCGTGGACGGCACCACTCCAACAGGAATGGTCTGTGATAGACAAATTACTCGGTTACGCCATAGCGCCCTCAACTGGTGAGACGACGACGATACGAGAGAGAGAGAGGAGAGAGAGAGAGAGGAGGAGAGAGAGGAGAGAGAGAGAGAGAGAGAGAGAGAGAGAGAGAGAGAGAGAGGAGAGAGAGAGAGAGAGAGAGAGGAGAGAGAGAGAGCCAAAGGCATAGGGGAAAAGCACTATGTACGTATGTATGTACATTAGCATTATTGTCTACCTGTTCCTAATTTGTGAATGTATTTATTTTAGATTGTAAATGCAGTTTACAGTGTTATCAGTTACCTGCTTTGGCAATATTGTTTTGAAACATTCATACCAATAAAGCATTTTTGGAATTGGAATTGAGAGAGACTTCCTCCCACTTACAAAGATTATGCACAATATTAAGTTAGCAGTTATGAAACATTTTTTTAGATAGGCCTACTGCAAAATAACAAAACAAAAGGTTTTACAATGTGTAGGACCCGTTAGCGAGTGTATTAGGCTAGAGATGAGGGACGACATTTGCGAGGCTACGAGAAAATGAAGCCATTCGTCAAATTGCACGGCATTTTGCAGACATCAATAGCTCCTATTTTAGGGCGACAGTGGGACTGCGTTTGGAACCCCGAGTTTACAGCTTCGATTCGCAGACGGGCGCTTAAACTGTATTGTTTCAGTAAATATCCAGCTGTATACATGGATCATAAAAATCTTTGTAAGTCGCTCTGGATAAGAGCGTCTGCTAAATGTCTGAAATGTAAATGTTTCCAAAACTGCAGAGCCGTTTGGCATAACATTATTGGATTTGACGCCAACGCTTTGGCTGTCCGATAATTTAAAAAAAACAGAAAAACATTTTTAAAGACACTGAAATAGAAAAAAGAATATGTGTGAAAAACTATTTGAGGAACCAATTTCGTCAAGCAAGTTTTATGATAAGCAGCCACAGTTGCTTACTTTAACTGCATGCAGTGCTCCTCGGAAGCTTATATTTCCCATTGCCAAATTTGTAATTTCGAAGTCGGAATTACCAGCAAACATGCCAAATGTTTATTTTGCTAGAGAGCTAAACACATGGAGAACTGCCATCACTATCTGTGTGTATGCTCGTTGTGTGTGTGCGTGTGTGTGACTGCCACCATCAATATGCTACACTCTCAAAAAGGATGTGTTTTTTTGAGTTCATATCGAACACACTTTTTGTGTTACTACCTTTATTTTACTTTCAACACATGTTGTGTCCAAGGTAGCTACTACCTTTATTTACTTTCAACACATTTTCTCTCAAATTACACAATTTACATGTTAAAAATTGGAGACCTGTGTTGAAAAGTAACACAAGATGTGTTGTCCTTAGAACCTTAACTAGACACAGAGGGTGTGTTTAAAAAAATGACTGGCTATGTGTTGTTTTTAACATCTGTTTTGAGAGTGTATAAGCAATGCGCTGCGCAGCCTGGCTGCGATCTCATCTGTCAACCGTTTTGGATAGCTGCTCGCATTTCAAAGTTTAAAAAAACATAATATGATCATCATTGTGGCTATACCGGACAAGCGAGTTTGCATGGGTTTGCATTAACCATTAGTAGTGCTTCCATCCGCGTAAGGCGAGGTAGCAAAATAAAAGTGCAGCTCCAACTCGGAAAATGAAAGCTGCACCTTCCCATTTCGGAAAAGGCGTATTTCCGATCATTTCGACATCACTTGAAGGCAGCATAAGACAACAGTGTTGTTCGCGCCCACAACTCACTAGCCCTTATTACTAGATGCAATTGGGGAAGCAGATCTATAGCCTAGGCTACTTACAGAGGGCTGAGAGCAGAAGCAGTATACCTGGTTTTTTAAAAGGATGTCAAAAACCTGACAGGTGTCTGACAGAGGAGAAAAGTAGGCTACGAAGCAATCGAAGTAAATCATCCCGACACTGAACATTCGTCCACGGTGACTTCTTAGAGCCTTTTTATCGTCTGAACGGATCTCCGCCGCACCGCAGAGCAGAGGAAATCCAGGTGAGTATCTTAACCCAGCTAACAAAATTAAGTCAAAGAGAGTAGGCGGAGCAGGAGGTCCAACTTCGGCGCTGGAATGTCTGCAGTTGTAACTTATTAGACAGACAACAGGTGCTCACTGAATGAATGGAAGTCAGTTGAGTTTTTACAAAACAGTTCGCTAAACGGGTAGTTTTTCAACCAGAACAAATCAAAAGTCTCAATTTTCTTTTAAGATTGTGTATGCCTAGGTTGTCAGGAATCAGTACATTACATTACAGGCATTTAGCAGACGCTCTTATCCAGAGCGACTTACACAACGTCTTATTACATTTATCCATTTATACAGCTGGATCTATACTGAAGCAATGCAGGTGAAGTACCTTGCTCAAGGGTACAATGGCAGTGTCCCACCTGGGTATTGAACCTGCAACCTTTCGGTTACAAGCCCAGTTCCTTAACCATTATTTGGGATGGCAGGTATGCCATCCGCCAAGTTACGGCTTGGTGGGGCATGCCCCATACCTATACAGCACCGAGAGTTTGGCACTTTTCAGGGTATCCTACAGAAGTAACCACAATGACCATAGACTCTCAGCCCGTAAAAACATTCACTTCTTTATGTTCTGACCTCATGTAACCACACAGCATTCAGATACAACTTCACACATCCACACAATAAAGCCCCAAACTTGGGTTATTTTGCCGTTTTTCTCCTTCCTCTTCCTCTTCCGCTTCTTCTTCTTCTTCTTCCTCTTCTTCTTCTTCTTCTTCTTCCCATTTTCCTGTCAAACTGCCTGCCTCCCGTCGCGATGTTATCCAATGGGGAGAATATTATTTGAGGGTATGGTCCATATACCTGCTCATCAAGCTTATCGTCCAATAAAAACGCTTCATACTAATGGTTTTTGATGTAATATAGCTAATGGCTTCATGCTTTCCAAGAAGCTACTGTGGCTTAGTGGTTAGAACTACAGTCTCTCAGACAGTGGATTGTGGGTTTGAGCCCAGCAGGGCACATGTTTATTTTCCACAAAAACAATGTGCAACTGTTAAGTACTTTTCATTTCTTAGACTGTTATTATTTTCACATTAACACATTAACGTATTTTTATTGCAGGCAAAAGAGGTTTCCAATATTAACTGTTCAATGTTTCACTTGTATTTCACTTGCACTATATCACACACCCCCCAAACCGGACGCTAGCTCTTGTCTGGTTTGGGGACGATGTTATGCTCTGCTCTTGCGGTCATGACTGACTGACTGTGGAACCCGAACCTCAACGTACCCTTGCCTCGGCCAACATTTCTTTATTCATTAATTTCTTCACTTCAGCTCTGTTCACTTTATCCTTTTCACACATAACACAATGTCACCATAAAATTAACTACTAGGAAAATTAAGAGTTTACGATAATAGCCTATAAGAATTGATAATAGCCTCCTATAAACTGCAATCCTTTAAGACAGGGGTGTCAAACTCCAGTCCTGGAGGGCCGCAGTGTCACAGGTATTTGTGGTTTCCTTTCAATCAGCACCCAGTTAAAGCATTGAGAACAAGGTGTGTGGACTTCTTAGCCAATTAGTGACTTAAATTAATCACTTGTGCTTAAACGCACCAAAAACCAGCAGACACTGCGGCCCTCCAGGACCGGATCTTGACACCCCTGCTTTAAGAGATCAGATTTATAAACCGCCAATTCGCCAAACATATCTGTTTCATGGTTAGTCACTTAAAAAGAAACAATAGCCTCCGAACGTGGCTCTAGCCTAGTCTACGCTACTCTGCAGATAATGTAGCTGCAAACACTTTTAATTTAACTACCGGAAAAAAAGGCAAAAGACGTTTCCAATATTAACTGTTCAATGTTTCACTTGTAGCCTATTTCACTGTACTTCAATGAAATGGTGAAAGTCAGACCGACACTGACAAATGGCATATATCACGTGATTATACCCCTTTGGTCTTCTGGTTAGCGTCAAGCCTTAGTATTGCGAGAGACGTGGGTTCGTACCTCGCCTGGTTGATATTAAAGTATAATATCATTTTCATTTTGGACAGTGTGCACATGTTCTGGTTTTCTCATGCAAGAATGTTTTTTTTATTGCAAAGGCAAAGACACGTTTACAATATTAACTGTTCACTTGTAGCCTGTTAAACAATTCAGTCACTGGACACCACGACAGTAATGCAATAGGCTAGCTAACGTTATGGGAACAGGCATCCCATGGCAATTTGTCAGGCAAAGAAAAAAGTTTCAACACACAATATCATCTGGTTAACATTGTGTTCTTACATTAATGTAAAAATGCCATTGGCTACATGTTTTAATCTCACACAAATGCCGACAAAAATATTTGTCTGTGTGGAGTGTGCTGTCCATTGCGCCACGGTCTTGTCTGAGTGTGACTCACTGTGGAAGCTGAACGTTCAACGCTCGCCTCGGCCAACATTTCTTTATTATGTCTTCATTCATTTCTTCACTTCAGCTCTGTTCACCTTATCCTTTTCACACATAACACAATGTCACCATAAAATTAACTACTAGGAAAATTAAGAATTTACGATAATACATTAAGAATTGACGATAGCCTACTATAAGCTGCAATGCCTTGAGAGATCGGCTTTATAAACCTCCAATTCCCTAAACATATCTGATTCATGGTTAGGCACTTTACTATACTATAGCCTCCGAACATTGCTCTAGTCTACGCTACTCTGCAGACAATGTACTATCTTACTGCAAACACTTTTCATTATAATAATAATCAGAAGAATAATCTCTGGTAGGCTACTTTCTTAGTAGTAGTATGTAGTATGTATTTCTTTCAGCTACAATTGTGTTTGCATCTAGCCTATTGTGCATGCATGTCTCCATATAGACTTGGTTAATTAATTTACATGCTTCTTCATGATCCATAGTTTAGGTGGTGCTGTTCATTGTATTCCATTAGACATTAAATACAGCTCATCTACAAACTCTTTTAATGTAATTGTGGGCTATTGCTAATAGGAGAAATGTCATAATTCTCGTCAGTAGAGGGCGTTATGGTTATGCGAATGTCTGCATGAATTTATTTGGAATGCATGTACTATTCTGTATGCATGTCTCTCTCGATGTCATTATCTTAATGCATTGTTCATCATTAGTAAGCTACCAAAAATAAGTGATATCTGAACAAAAACGTCTCCGATGTAAAAAAAAGCCAAGTTACTCACGCATAGCCTACATAGCGCTGTCTATAAGTCCTTAATTCCAACTTGCAAAAACTAGGCCTGCCTTTAAAAGTATTAGTATCAAAATGTGGCCAAGTTACAACTAACAATATTGCCTATCGTAGCTCACACTAAATAAACTAACTCTATTCCAAAGCAATGCTATCCAAACTTTCCTAAATTATTTAATACAACTTGGCCCTGTGTTTCTTCATCTTACCATCTGAAGAGAATGTGGTCAATGAAACTGTATGTTCCACATCAAACTGCAAAATGAGATTAATTTATAGTGGAAATACTCAGATGTGTTGCACTTAGAAATTAAACAGAAAAATTACTACACTATAGGGCATGTTTGAATAATTGTCTGCATCCACTGCTTTGGGTCTATGAAAAGCATAGAATGAATAAAATTTATTATTATTATTATTATTATTATTATTATTATTATTATTATTATTATTATTATTTATTGATTTATTTATTTGGAATATTTGGATTTCTATCAAAACCTGTGTGGTCCTACAGAGCATAGATATCCTTGTGTTCACAAAATTCTGTTCGCAAATATAACTATTATTATGTTAAGAAAATTAGTACTATTACTTATTTTCCATCATCTGGCCCACAAACATGTCTGCATACGTTTGTAAAAATGCTATATGTACGCTATTTTAAAAATATTACTTATTTTTATCTGCATTTATTTATTCATCCCCCCTTTCTCTATTGTACATGATGTTTCTTGATATAAATGTCTGCTTGTGAATAGTAAAGAAATCTGTAGCAGCAGTTAACATTTTAAAACCTGTACATTTTGTAAAGTAAACTTGCCAACAAAGTATAACCATATCCTTTCTGGAGTGTAATTATTCATCAACTGTTAAAAACATTAATTGAAATCATATGTTGTTCCATGAGGCACAATCTCTTCATATGCTAAGATGAAGAAACACAGGGCCAAGTTGCATTAAATAATTTAGGAAAGTTTGGATAGCTTTGCTTTGGAATAGAGCTAGTTTATTTAGTGTGAGCTACGATAGGCAATATTGTTAGTTGTAACTTGGCCACATTTTGATATCAATACTTTTAAAGGCAGGCCTAGTTTTTGCAAGTTGGAATTAAGGACTTATAGACAGCGCTATGTAGGCTATGTGTGAGTAACTTGGCTTTATTTTTTTACGTCAGAGACGTTTTTGTTCAGATACTATACTACTGCTTACAGGCCGTTGTGATTTTGACAATTCAACGAAAATCAACTTTTAATCTGACTAGCGCCGGTCAGTACAGTTGTAAAGCAGTACAGTTGCTTACAGGCCGTTGTGATTTTGACAATTCAACGAAAATCAACTTTTAATCTGACTAGCGCCGGTCAGATGCGAGCCACTCTGAGCATAACGTTAAGTAACGTTAGCAGCTAAGCTAACGTCAGACAGCAAAAATTGCTTGAATTGTAACAGTAGCCTATTTACAGTTAATGACTTGCCCTTTTAAGACCACATTTCAGAAATATCAATACATGCCAGTGAAGAATACCTCTCCCACATTCACCTCCCAGGACTTTAAATCAGTCACATCAGCCAATGATTTCATTTTCTTTCATGTGCTATTTGGCAAGTGATTCCTTTAGAAATAGGTTACTTTTATAATTAGTTATCTTTTTGGACTGACTAAAATCACTTGTGGAAAATTAAGTGTTAAAATGCAAAGCAAATGGCAATGAGCCAATCCTGCACTGTGTTAAGAAAAAAAAAAAGAATAAATACATGTTTTAAACACCTTTAATTGATCAAGAGATTGGCTGCTACAAAAACACACTGTGGGTCCTCAGGAGGGAGTTTCAGACCCCCCTGCTCTAGACTGTAGGACATCTACATACGGTATATTCCTTCTCTTTCACAAAATGGATGAGTTTACAGTGTGTGTGTGTGTGTGTGTACACCAGGCCGACTTAGTGCAGTACAGACAGTAGTGCTGCTGTTATTCATTCCTCCCCTCTAAGCAGGAACGTCTTTAAGCCTGACACACCAGGTGAGTGTGATCTCTGGCCAATCAGTGACATTATTGGACTATGGACTGCAGAATAGAAAACCCTGAAGCCCAGATTTGAGTATCCCTGGTGTGTGCATGTACGTACACATACACAACTGCCCTCTGTGACAACTCAGTGGGTTAGAAACCATTGTCACCCCACCACCATCACCTGTTGTCTTCCTGTCTAACCTTTGACCCTTGTATCCATTCTCAAAGTACATAGAATGGCTTTCAAGCTGGATGGAGTTTTGGGGCGTCTCCTGGCGTGCCTGCCCCCTGTCTCGTCTCTCCAAGGGCTCCTCCAGCTCTCCGCCCTGATACTGGTCCTCGCCGTCCTGTACCGCGTCACCCGCCTGCTTTGGAGACACGCCCACAATGCTCACCGGCTGAGGTGCTTCGCCCAACCCCCCAAACGCAACTGGTTGCTAGGCCACCTGGGAATGGTGAGTAATAGGCTGGGTTCTGGGTACCTGGGCGTTCGAGCGCGTGGAAAGATGGTGCACGTTATTATACTGCGCAGTTTTAGCCCGGAGCCGTGAGTTCAGAGGTCACGGACGTGAGTTAACGTGAACGCCTGCTGCCCGCAAGTGACATCGCCTCTTGAAGCTGCAATAGGTATGCAGGTCGGTTCCCTTGGCTGGAGACTTTGGTCTATAGCTCAGCAGGCTAACCGTAGCGCTTTTTGTGCTGTGGCGGGCAGAGGGTTGCGATCGGAAAACCACGGCAGACCTGCCTCTATTGTACAGTGCCTTGGGATTGTTGCTGTTGATTCAGACACTTCTTCATACATGGCTATTGACTTTATGGATGCCCACTTGCCTTGGCTCTGGTGCTATAATGCACATTTCTGCGCTATGTGAAAACACTTATGCGCTCCATTTGGTAAGTCACGGCTGGTTAATGAATGTCTGCTAAATGACTGTAATTTAATGTAATGGAATATGCTGAATGCCAGGGGTGCTGGCAACATAGTATAATGTGTAGGGAATTGGGCTTTTAACCTACAGGTTGGTTTGATTCCCAGCTAGACATTGCCGTTTATCCTTGAGCAAAGTACTTAACCTGAATTGCTTCAGTATATATCCAGCTGTATAAATGGATACTATGTAAAAATGCGAAAGTTGTCTAAGTCACTCTGGATAACTGTCTTCTAAATGGCAGTAGTGTAATGTGATATCCCATCTTAAATGTACAACACAGTGCCACCTGGTATCTGTCCTGTAAGGGTTTTCCTTTCTTGTAAAGATATGAAGGTGCCTGTATAATTTCCTTAATGGATGTGTGTTAACAGTCGAGCAGTAACTTCCTTTTAGGAAGGTGTGTCCTGGGTATGGTTTCAGGGTGTGCCCACTGGTTTGCCAATACAAAGCAAAAACATTTTTTTTTTAAAACAGTGGCACATGATACAAACGGCACTGTGTACATGAGACAGTTTTGTCTTGGTACAGGGTGGGGTCCGATGGCACAACCACTGCGTTCACTTCCTGGACTGTTATCTGATGGAAAGTGGCAATGCCTTTTACGTACACCAGTCGTGGGATCTCATGGATGATGGGCAGATTGATGTCTCCCATAGTAGTATGCCAAGGGTTAGTGTCACAATGAGGCAGGGTCTATATTGTGTATTTGAATATTCAAACCAATAGTTGTCTTTCCTAAAGCAAAATTTGCAACACTAGTGCGATGTGGCGTTCATATACAAAAGATCACATGCAAAATCTGCTATGGCCTTGGGGCTGTTGTGTGTATGATGAGCCAAACATGCAAGGTATTCATTTGCACAGGCATGCAATGAAGCATGACACTCTGCAATTTTGCATTGCAACTACTGTACTTTGCGACCATACTGGTGCTTAGAAATGTATTCTAATGCTGCAAAACTGTTTTGCATGATTTGGTATTATGCACAATGAAGGAAGTCTATATTATGAATATGAATATAGATAATGCTGTATTCAGCTTGATTTCCAGTGCAACATAGTGGTCACAAGCTGTAGGCTACTGGGTGTTTTATCTATGATGTGCCATCACGATTAGGCCCGTGCTGACGGTTACTTTCTGTGCACTTTGTGGTTTCTAGCAAGTCATGCTTGCTTGCTCTATGCTGCACCAGAAAATAACAGCTAATTAGCCAGTGTTCAGGTGAGCCATTCAAGTGCAAACATTGCATTTTTCTCCCTTGGTAAGCAAAGGGTTTAAACGCAGATTATGAAGGCCAGACGGGGGGGGTTCTCCATACTACGTCATAGCCGTAGAACTCTAAACTGCAGTTCTACAGTTCTTCTTCAAGTCACAAGAACGCACATTTTAGCTGGTTAATCTCAGAGCAGGCCAAAAAATAAATGCCTCACACTGTTAGCCATTTCATACTCAGAAATTTATCAGATAATAACCGCTTAGATTATTAGCCTTCAGCATGACTAGAGCAGTTATGCGGTTGGTGAAACCTGATAGCTCGCATTCTCCCCTGTTTGGCTGGAGCTAGCATTGGCAGTGGATCTGTGGTGAGAACTGCAGAGGGACCCAGAGAGAGAACATTGCTTGCTTGGTTTTTTGAGGTTCTTAATGGTCCTTCCCCCTGCGGTAGCTCAGGTTTTGTGAAATTAAGGGTTGGTCTGATGGCAGTGGTGTGTGCATTCACATTAAAGTGACCCTCCTGTAAAAAAAAAAAGAGTTGAGAATACTCAAAATTTCAAGGCAACTTACTTCACACACAAAAAAAAGAGTTTTGAGTCTAACTTTTAGTTGGTATAAATTGACTTGAAAAAGTTAAGCTGACAACTTTAAAACTCAAAAAATTTCGTGAAGTTGCCTTGAAATTTAGAGTATTCTCAACGTTTTTGTTGTTGTATTACAGTGTGTTATATCCTTCCCGGCGCTGCATAATCAGTCTGCGTTTAAGTGGATCATATCCACGGGCAAGATTTCTTTGGAATCTATTCATAATGAGAAGTGAGTATGCTGATAACCAGAAGAGAAAGTGAGAGTTATGGCTTTACTACGCTACACTACCAAGGTGTGTGGAATAGGCAGCTGCGGCAGCAATGAAGATTTTTAATAAATTCTCGCTGCACCTGGAACTGAGCAGAATAAACTAATAACTCCACCTTAAAATCAGTATATTCGGGCTACTTCGTCAGGGTTTCACAAAATCATCCAATAGGAATTTGAGATAGTAGCAGGTCTGGAGACAGACAGCCAATGGCATACATAAACACTAAAAATTGCCATCGATCTACAAATGGGAGGGGGTTCTATTCCCCGCCGTGGCTCTTTCTGTACTGTGATCCGCTCTCGCTCTGCAAGCCCCTCTCTCTCCTCCTGTCTGAATGGAGAGAAAGAGATGCGTTGTCCCCTCTCCTTTTTAAAACAAATAAATTACTCGTAACGGGTAAGGAACTGGGCTTGTGACCTTAAGGTTGCAGGTTCGATTCCCAGGTGGGAAGCACTTTAACCTAAAACTGCTTCAGCACATATCCAGCTGTGTAAACGGATACGATGTGTTTAAAAAAATGCAGATTGTGTGAGTCGCTCTGGATAAGAGCATCTGCTAAACGGCAGTAATGTAATGCAATGTGAGCGGGCTCTCAGCGCTTCCCTGGACGTCAGAGGCTCGAAGCACCAGCAGTTTCTCCGCAAATATAGCGCTCATGGAAAGTTCTCCTCACCTCCCCCCATAGAAAGAGAGAATCTCCCCCGCTGATGGGGATGGCGATGTGTTTTTCCACCACAGTGTCAGCATCATATAATCACACTTCAAATATCCTGTAGCCCAAGGGGAACTTCCCAGAGTCACTGCGGTGTTTCCTGGTCATCTGCGAATGACCACAGAGAAGTTATGAGAGCGGAAATCAAAATACTCTGGCAGAAAATGGAAACAGAGCTATTGGGAAGCTTATGCATTTTTTCCCCCCTTTGAAATGGGCTGGGAGCCTGTGGTAGCCAGTCAGCAAAATATGCATATTGAAAATCTATTACTTGCTTTGCTTTTGTAGTGACATTTAATTTATTTTATTTTTTTGCAAGCAGACTGAAGTCTGCATCTCTTTTTCCACGAGGGTTTCCAGCAGTCCCGTATTAGCTGGGACATCCTGTTTTCCCTCCC
>CM056379.1:12131331-12143831 GCA_029718625.1 Synaphobranchus kaupii
CGATGAATCTTGGCATTGTCGTCCTGGAATATGCCCATTTATGGGATAACCGGGTCATTCAGTACATTCAGGCACTCAGATGACTTCATTTTATTGCTGCATAACGTTGCTGAGCCTAGACCTGACCAATTGAAGCAACCCCAGATCACAACACTGCCTCCAGAGGCTTGTACAGTGGGCACTATGCTACACTGTACACTATATTTTGCAGACATGTACAGAATAGTTGGATCCAAAGTGGATAAATATTGTATCAACTGTTATCAGTCATGACGTGTTCCTCAGATAGTTAATGTCTGATTACCTGCCAAATGAACAGACTGATATTAGTTGTGTTGCTTTAAACATGCATCCCTTCTATGGCCTGTCTGTGTTAAACAGAGATGTTATTTAGAATCAAAGACCCTGGTGCTAAAAGTACTGAAGTCACAAAATGTCTATTTTGAGAAAATCTAATCCGAAAATATAATTGATCCATAAAATCAGTCATTGAAAGTTTTGCTGTTTTTATGCATTGCTTAGGCACCTTTTCTGTTCACAATATTTATAGGGTGGACTTAGCTAAACAAATACAACATGTTTCTATGCTCAACTTGAATTGTCTAAAAATGTGACTTCAGTACTTTTAGCACCAGGGTCTTCAATTAATACAAAGTTTTCACATAAATGATTATGACGTAAATGATAGAATACCAAAGTAGTACTCCTAGCCAGGTGCCTGTAGTTGATCTATGAAATAAAGCGTAATGCTGCTGATGTTAATACATAGTAAGAATAACAGTCTCCTAAGATAAAAGGAGACCAAACAGACGCACACTCAGGTAATGTTGTTCTGCGCTTTAATGCCTCAGGGGAGCCACTGCTTCTTATTCTCCTTACTGCAGTTCCTGATCGACAGAAAGACCACGTCGCCTCTCTTTATTCTCAAGTCCTCTGTGTGTGAACTCTGAACTAAAGCAGATCATTCCTTTTTAACCCTCCTAGTACGTTTGCGGTCAATTTGACCACGTTCAGTGTTTGACGTCTCTTATAACCCAGTTAACCTATTTTTTTCATCCTTGTATGACTATAAGTATAGGGATTAAGTAGTTAACATGCAATTAACATAATGCTGTTTTCAAAAGTCCTGTACGAACTTTGTATACAGAGGTGTTGTATGGGGTCATTTTGACCCCAGGCTCTGTAGCTGTATAAAACATAAGAAAATGTACAACCTTTCTTATTTTTTTATCTCTTTTTTTACCTATGATTTTTTTTGTGGGTGATTCTCTGGATGCTTTCCCATAAGGGTTTTAAACTTTCACTTACCTCTCGCTCTATTAGGAAGGCGACACACAGTGTCAAACGTTTTTCTATTAAAATACTTTTGTGGGTCAATTTGACCCCAAACATAAAAGGCATCATAAAATGTACACATACTAGGAGGACTTATGCTTCCCCCACTTTTGTCCTCCCATGCCCAGCACTTTTATTACCAGCTCCTACGTCCGCACTCGACCTAGTGCTAATTGTGCGTTGCCCTGTGGGGCTGTAGGCCACAGTCACTGGAGCGTGGGGCCCATCGACACACTGAAACAGTGCCTTAACAGGATGAGCCAACAGCCGGCAGCCACACATCTCACCTTTGACACTGAAACCGTAATGGTTAAATCCCTGAGGGATTTACAACCTGAAACACCCTTTGCTTCAGAGTCCAGTGCACGCAGACACACAGATATTTTTAGATGGCATGCACGGAATCCCCATTTTTGTCAAAATTAAATAAATTGATTTATATCCTTTATGAAATGAATACTCATATGAACAAATGCAGGAATATATGGTAAATGTGCCAATAAATTGTGAAATAATTAAATAATTGAATGAGACTCGACTCCATTATTACAAAATATTATTTCATCATGCTCATTTTCACAACAACATTGTTACCCTTCATTTCATTTTTATTTCATAATAACAGTTTTATGTCAAAATAGCTATTTTCAAAAGGCTACTTTTATTTCATAATGGCGCTTTTCCAAATAGCACATTTCTGAGCAGCTCTTTCCTCTTTTCCACCTATTTTATTTCATGGCAATACTTTTCAGAATATTCTCAATTTATTGACTCATTTACAGTCCCCAGAGTCACATATAAACACCCAAGAGTGTCAAACGTACACCACCAATTTTGCTGTATGAATTCATTCATATGAATAATTATTTTAGGTATGCAGCGTGCAGTACAATGGTTAAAGCAGTGAGTTAATCTGTCACAGTCAGTTGTCAGTTGTCACAGTCAGTTGTAAAGTCAGTCGGTGGACCTGATGCTCTTTGAATCTTAGTTCCAGGTGAGATGCAGCCAAATCTTTTAAAATTTCTGCAGCCCCAGGTGCAAGTGGAATGTTTTGGATGTGACTTTAATAGATGTCTAATAGATGTGTGACTGTGAGAGCCTATGAGAGCCAAAACCGGAACAGGGCCAGTATTTAGCAGGTTGCAGACCTGCCACGTGGAGCTATTCTGAAGCAGTACTTTGACTTACATTTTAAAAATTCATTCTGGTTGTAGTATCCAGTAGGCTGAATAAGTATTTTAATCTTTTTGACATAATACAAGTGTATTGGATGACAAAAACATGCTGTAGTGAAAATATTTTCAAAAATATTATTGATTTTCTTTTTATTGAAAGACCCTTGTAGTGTAGCATAGTAGAATTATGGTTCATGAGATTAAGACCAGAGACTCATGTCCCCTATAGGGGACATAAATTAATTGTGGGGTCTTCGGAGGACATGTACATTTCTTGTGCATAATACACTGCGCCTGCGCCTTGTCTCTGCTGCAGGAAAAGTGGCGCCACCTGGTGGCCGACGGGAAGTCCAGCCTGGACATGTTTGAGCAGGTCAGTCTCATGACCCTGGACTGCCTGCTCAAGTGCACCTTCAGCTACGACAGCAACTGCCAGGAGTGAGCTTCCCTCTGCCTGCACCCATGCGCACTTACACCAAGACCGTGGAAACAACTTCCTGTCCACTGATCACTTGTGTTGTAATAATGCTTCACACTGCATACCCTCACCTGAAACCCTCCACATAAGCAAGCCTAGGGCAGGGGTAGGCAACCCTGATCCTGGAGAGCCGCAGGGCCTGCTGGTTTTTGTTTTCACCTTAAATACAGCAACCACTTAGACCAATGAAACCAGGTGAGGTGAGTTAACTGTGTAATCAACTGATTTAATTGATCAATTAAGTGGCGAGTAACAACAAAAACCAGCAGACCCTGCAGCTCTCCAGGACCAGGGTTCCCTGCCCCTGGCCTAGGATGACAGTGGCAAGGGAAAACTCCCTAGGTGGCATCTAGGAAGAAACCTTGGGAGGAAGCAGACGCAACAAATGGTGCACAGAAAGAGGAACGACAGATTAGGTGCTTATTTTGTAATCACTGTGTTGTAAGGCTGTCAAATTCTGCTGCTCAACAACTCAGAGCACAATAATAGTTTTTGCTCTGGCCTCTCCTTTTGATTATTTTATTCACATAGTGAATAGATTATTTATTTAACCATTATTATTTAATTCACATTGCCATTTATTATTAGTGATTCCGGCTCTGACTGTGCAGCCACAGAGAATGAATCATCACTCACCGACTCAACGAGTGACCGAGTGAACAGCTCCCACCAACAATAACAGTCAACAGCAGTACCTCATTTGACCACTAAGTGGTGAAAATGTTCCCTAAAGCAGAGATTCCAGTGAAGCAGCTGCAGAGGCTGAATGGTCTCCACTCTGACATTTTTAACATTGTTTCATGTGATAAATCCCAGCTGCATACTGAAGTTAAGCCCTTCTGTCTTCTCTTCCCCCTCACACACACGCACACACACACACACACACACACACACACTCTCTCTCTCTCTCAAACAGGAGCCCCAGTGACTACATTGCCGCCATCTATGAGCTGAGCGCTCTGGTGGTGAAGAGGGAGCACCATATGCCACATCACTGGAATTGGCTGTACTGGCGCTCCCCTGAGGGCCAGCGTTTCCGCCGCGCCTGCGACGTGGTGCACAAATTCACCGGCGACATCGTCGACAGGCGCCGCACGGCGCTGCTCCACCAGGGGGAGCCAGAGACACACGCTGCAGACACCACCAGGTCTGGCAGGAAGAAACGGACAGACTTCATCGACGTGCTGCTTCTTTCGAAGGTCTGTGTCTGTGTGTGTGTGTGTGTGTGTGTGTGTGTGTGTGTGTGTGTGTGTGTGTGTGTCTGTGTGTGGAGGGAGAATGTGTGACTGAAAACAACAGGAAACCACAGGATGAGGAATGGAAAAGAACGAAGCATAAGGATACATATGAAGAAGAGAAAAGTTGAGTAAGGCTACACTGGAGAAGATGGAGAAAGGTGGAGAGATGAAGAGAGTTATGGGGTGTGAGCAGAGGTGGAAATCCAGGGGACATAAAGTAAAAGTCCTACCATGTGTTTCTTCCACCCATAGACTCAGCCAGCTGATTGACTAATTAGTTCCTCCTCCCTGAAGAATTATGTTAATTAGCAAATCCAGGCGATTGGAGCAAAATACTGAGGAGGACTTTTACTTTCTGTCCCCTGGATATCCACCTCTGCGTATGAGGGATGGAGTTTATAAAGCAAAAACATCAGTGTTTAAATAGTGTGCAGTCTTGTTAGTCAACAACTACAATCAAAACACGTGTAGCATCCACTATGAAAGTGAATGAACTGAAACGGGCCGCTGTGAATCGATGCTGTTTTTCAGGATGACGATGGAAACGGACTGACGGATGAAGAAATCAAAGCAGAGGCGGACACATTCATGTTTGAAGGTGATGCTCTGTATGTGTGTGTGTGTGTGTGTGTGTGTGTGTGTTACAACCCTCCTCAAGTAACTTTCCTTCCTGTTCAATTCTAATTTACTTTTTTCTATGTCTTATGTAAAGCACTTTGAGTTGCCTTGTGTATGAAAATGTGCTATACAAATAAACTTGACTTGACTTCCTCTTTTATTCTTCATTCCTTTTCTGCTTTCTGCTCATCCCTTCTTATTCTATTCTACCTCTACTCTTGGTTTCTGCTTCTTGTCCACTCCCCCCCCCCCCCTCTCTCTCTCTCTCTCTCTCTCTCTCTCTCTCTCTCTCTCTCTCTCTCTCAGGTCATGACACCACAGCGAGTGGTATTTCCTGGGTGCTGTATAACCTGGCTCTTCACCCACAGTACCAGGACCAGTGTCGCGCCGAGATCAACGTCCTGCTGGACGGCCGGGACACAGAGGAGATTTTGTGGTCAGAGCGGAATCTCCCTCTCCACTTCCACATAACCTTTAACCTTTATGACTCCTTTCCTCTGTTACCCCTCAGTTCCCTTTGCCTGGTTACACATTACAGACATGGTTACTGTGTGCAATTTATACACCATCATTATGACATCAGCAATAGTGCTGGAATGGCAGTAAAGCCAGTGGTGGGTGTGGCTGGTGTTGGTGATTGACAGTAGTGACTGAGGAAAGGTCTGTGGGTGTGGCTGTTCTTGGTGATTGGCAGCAGCGACTGAGGAAACGTGTGTGGTTGTGGCTATGGTGGTGATTGACAGCAGTGACTGAGTAAATGTTTGTGGGTGTGGCTGTTGTTGGTGATTGGCAGCAGTGACTGAGTAAATGTTTGTGGGTGTGGCTGGTGTTGGTGATTGACAGTAAAAAACTGAGGAAAGGTCTGTGCCGGGTGGGGCTATTGTTGGTGATTGGCAGCAGTGACTGAGGAAAGGTCTGTGGGTTGTGGCTGTGGTGGTGATTGACAGCAATGACTGAGTAAATGTTTGTGGGTGTGGCTGCAGGGACGATCTGACCAACTTGCCCTTCACCACCATGTGCATCAAGGAGACCCTGAGGCTCCACCCCCCCGTCACCACTGTCGCTCGAACCTTTTCCCAGGATATGACCGTACCCGAGGGGCGGGTCATACCACAAGGTGAGTGGGTGTTTAGGTCCCATTCACAGGTGAGGCTCACTGCTGTACCTGTGAGCAAAGCACCAAAACTGAGCTGCTCAAAGTAAATGTACACCTATCCCAATTAGTCACATGTAAGAACTACATGCTAGTCAACTATGCTAGTCACTGGAGAGAGGTCCTGCTAAACAGATCATAATAAGGGGGTGGATTGTACCATTTTCAGATCTGTAGGGGGGTGTTGAGGGCTTTTACTGTACAATAAGTTAAGGTGAAGAAAACATCTGGGGAAAAAAACTGTTCTGTTCCTCAGGAAACATCTGCCTGGTGAGCATATACGGGACCCATCACAATCCAGAAATCTGGCCCAACCCAGATGTGAGTGGTTCTGTACAAACACCCCATGACAACACCCACAATCTGGCTCTAGGTACAAAAAGGTGACATTTCGTCTCTCTCTCTCTCCCTCAAGGTTTACGACCCCTCACGCTTTGACCCGGAGAATTCAACCAATCGGCCCGCCCTTGCGTTCATTCCTTTCGCTGCAGGGCCCAGGTATGGTGCTCCAGCACACCCAGAACACCTCACACACACACACACACACACACATTTCCATGTGCCTCAAACATCGAGGTCAACATTACAGCAACTCTCCACTGAAATAAAGCAGCTGAGCCCAGAGCCATTGCCACTTATTAGTGATAACCGGTTTAATAGAATTACTGTGTGTCTGGGACAATGAAGTGTATGACATCTGGCAGTACTCTTACCCCTTCCAACTCATTTTATATGTTCTTCTACATGCAGTCAAAAAGGCAAATGTTCACTATGGTTTTCTGTTTTCCACAAAAGTTCACTAAACTAAGTCTGAAAAGATAGCATGCAGAAAAATATTAAAAATTTAAAGAAGCAGAGTGAACTAGTTGCTGCTGCCTGTTACAATAAATCTTTAGCTGATGTAATATGTTCCTATTTAATTTTTTAAAATAACCTGCTGGTAATTAATTAATTAATTCAGCATAATCGGCGACAAAAATAGAACCTTCAGTTTAAAATTGTTCAGTGGTAAAGGTCACGAGGGAACATATTTGGCCGCACCCATTCTAATTACCGAACGGCTGTCCGCTCTCCTCTGTCTCTGTACAGGAACTGTATCGGACAGAACTTTGCCATGGCGGAGTTGAGGGTGGTGGTCGCCTTGACGATCCGCAGGTTCCGCGTGATACCGGGGAAGACTGAGGTGCGCCGGCTCAATCAACTGATCCTGCGGGCCGAGGGAGGGCTGTGGCTCCAGCTGGAACCCGTCACCGCCCCCTAGTGGTGACCCCCTGCATCTGCCTGGTGACCTTGCTGAAGCCCAGTCATGCTACTGTCCATTATCAGATATTTGCATTTGTTACATATCTCAGTGCTTGTCCAACAGTCTATTTTACCTCCACATGTCCTGTAATTTCTTTTTTAAGTTCTAGAGTGTGTCATTATTGGAGAAAACACAGTTGTTTATTAAAACTGATGGTGGCTTGAACACCAAAACGCCTGCTGACTTAAGTCATTAATTTCTTAGCCAATCAATGACTTATGACTGATTGGCCAGTCATTAGTTCCTTAGCCAATCAATGATTTAGATTAAGCACTTGGATGCTGAAACACACACATGAAAGGTACTTATTCAAACTATTGAATAAGTACCTTGTGTATATCTCACGGTCCGTCCCGTTTAAGACTAGTCTGTAAAATAC
Organism: Synaphobranchus kaupii; assembly: GCA_029718625.1. NCBI lineage: Eukaryota > Metazoa > Chordata > Actinopteri > Anguilliformes > Synaphobranchidae > Synaphobranchus > Synaphobranchus kaupii. The sequence continues at coordinate 12,139,011 of CM056379.1, forward strand.
ACAGAAACAGGAACCCCAGTGTGAGTGGTCATGCTGGGATGGTTGGAAGGCGGGGCTGAAAGGAATGCTCCTCCTGATTGGCCACTCACAGCGGATTCCTCCCACAGCCGGGGAGGCCTACAGAACCTTGGACGGCAGCAGCCTCACACATGGGCATGCTCACCTGAGGCTCACCTGAGGCTCACCTGAGGCTGATCGGCAATCAACCCAGGTGTTACCAGTCACTTTTGCCAACGCACAGTCAGTCACGGTTCAGTGTTTTCTCGCTCAGTCACTGTCCCGCGCAGTGGTTCCACCCAACAGTATGCCACAATGAGCAGGAAGAAACGGTACAGCCAGACCACAATGTGAAGTGTCACAGTGAAACGTCTGCTTTAATCACAGATCAAAATTATAGCTTTTAGTTCCTTAGATCATATATTTGAACCAAAATATACCATTAAACCAAGAAGGTTATCGTTAGGATAACCATTTGAATAAATTATGGTGTGCCCTGGTCCTGGAGAGCTGCTTGTTTTGTGTAGTTGTTCAGTCAGTACTGGATTGATTGATTAAAGCAGGTGATTACACAGTTCATCAGGTTTCTTGAGTCTGAATTGGTTACTCATTTTGAAGCGAAAACAAAAAACCAGATGATCCGGTTCTCCAGGACCACGGCTGCAGACCCCTGAACTAGACGGGGCGGGGTCCAGTCGTACAATTTCAGCGAAACGTCATTAAATTTGTCAAAGCGGCTCTAATTGGACAAACCTACGGAAGACACCTGCTCCAATCCATGCTCTGCCCTCACCTTCTGTGTTATTCTCCTCATGTGAATTGAGGTTGCTAGAATATTCCAGTCAGCTGTCCTTGATAGCTGGTGTACGGTTTCAGCTGTGTTTCGTGCACCCCATACAATGTCCTTGTGTATGTCAGCCAGGCGAGGGAGGGGGAGGGGGTGCACTGTGACTCAGCAGATGCCACCCCGCCTTCCCGTTTCCCCAAAAAGTGCCCCCTCTCTGTGGCAGAGGGTCAACAGAGGGCTTCCACCTGCCCCCCGTGCCGTCAGAGTTTGTTTGCGGTTCTTCTGTCTAAAAATGTCAGGCTAAAAATAGTCTCAAAAATCAACACAAACTCAGAAACACGCACACGCAGACAGAGGCACGCTCGTGCACAAACACACACACACACACACACACACACACACATACCCCCACTCTCAACACACAAACACACAGCTACGGGGTGGGGGGGGGGGGGGGGGGGGGTGGGGAGGAGGACGGAAGGGGGGGGGGCGGGCGTGTCTGGTTGTGCCAGCTTAGTCGCGATTGTGAAATCAACGACAGCGGCACAGAGACAGAGGACATTACAGAGTGAACAAGAGAGGAGACCTGTGAATGAGATACGAGTAAGTGAGTGAGTGAGTGAACGAGAGAGGAGTGCCGTGCGCGAGTGAATGATGGAGGGAGTGAGTGAGTGAATGAGAGGAGTGAGTGAGTGAACGAGAGAGGAGTGAGTGAACGAGAGTGACTTAGTGAGTGAACAGGTGTTTGAGGGATAAAAAGCGAGCGAGTGACGGAGTGTGGGAAGGAGGGAAATGGCGGACGCGGCGGACCCCTCCTGCACGGGCTGCCAGGGTACGGACCCCCGGACGCTGCCCTGCGGACACAGCCTGTGTGTGGCCTGCCTGCAGCTGTGCCGGGGAGAGCTGGCACAGAGCGGCTGCACCGTGTGCTACGGACGGGACGTCCTGGACGGCGTGGTCAGGGGGCTGCTGGACTCCCTGTTCCGGGGTCAGCCTCGGCGGGACGCCCTCGCTGCGCGGGACCTGTGCTCCCTCCACGGGGAGAGGCTGACGCTGTTCTGCGTGGAGGATGAGGAGCCCGTCTGCCCCCTGTGCAGGAGCGCCGAGCACCAGGAGCATGACTGCTGCTCTACTGAGGAGGCTGTGCGGGACTGCAAGGTAGGACACACGCACGCACGCACGCACGCACGCACGCACGCACGCACGCACACACTCCTGCACACTAAACATACATATTAATTCACTCACACTAAGCATACAGTCTAAATACACACACATAAACATACTAAACATATACACCAACAGCTGAAAAATGTTTGGCACATCCATGTTATCATAAATATTTGCAACAGAAAAGAGTTGGATAACCAGCACAAGGTAAAGCAAGGCTGACTGTTGGATGGCGGATGGCTGTTTTATCGTTGGATGGCGGGTGATTGTTTTATCATTGGATGGCGGGTGACTGTTTTATCATTGGATGGCGGGTGACTGTTTTATCTTTGGATGGCAGATGGCTGTTTTATCATTGGATGGCGGATGGCTGTTTTATCATTGGATGGCGGATGGCTGTTTTATGGTTGGATGGCGGATGGCTGTTTTATGGTTGGATGGCGGATGGCTGTTTTATGGTTGGATGGCGGATGGCTGTTTTATGGTTGGATGGCGGATGGCTGTTTTATCATTGGATGGCGGATGGCTGTTTTATCGTTGGATGGCGGATGGCTGTTTTATCGTTGGATGGCGGATGGCTGTTTTATCGTTGGATGGCGGATGGCTGTTTTATCGTTGGATGGCTGTTTTATCGTTGGATGGCGGATGGCTGTTTTATCGTTGGATGGCGGATGGCGGATGGCTGTTTTATCGTTGGATGGCGGATGGCTGTTTTATCGTTGGATGGCGGATGGCTGTTTTATCGTTGGATGGCGGATGGCTGTTTTATCGTTGGATGGCGGATGGCTGTTTTATCGTTGGATGGCTGTTTTATCGTTGGATGGCGGATGGCTATTTTATGGTTGGATGGCGGATGGCTGTTTTATCATCTGGATGGCGGATGGCTGTTTTATCGTCTGGATGGCGGATCTATTCCACTTGTGCATTCTATATGTGGGGGCAGCTTGCCACTGACTCTTGGGTGCAGTCCAGACTTGATGCAGTGTTGGTAAATGATGAGTCATGTGGGCGAATGGGAGCTTTAGGGGGGCATGTTTGCTGTGTGCTGGGGGGTCTTCCATTGCACTGGATGCTGTCGTATTCTCTGCCAAAGGTGTCAGTGCTCTGGGCCTCAAACCAACAAGGCACAATTTCTCAAGCTAAAGACCAGGGGGGTGTACTACAAAGAAGGATTACTGAGATAGCTGGATAACTGCACTGAGTAAAACCCGGAACGGCTCTTTATTATTTCAGTCCATGTTCCAGATCTGGGAGGGTTCTGGGTTTTACTCAGTGCAGTTATCCAGCTAACTCACTAATCCTGCTTTGTAGTATACCCCCTCAATCTTACTGAAGCTCCAGGAGATGACATCATTTCCTGTAGCTGACTGACACCCCCCCCCCCCCCCGCTCCTCCACCCCACCCCAGAGGGAGCTCAGGGCTACACTGAAGACCCTTGAGGAGAAGCTGGAAGCTCTGAACGTGGCCAAACTGACCTGCGACGAGACAGTCGAGCACATTAAGGTAGGGCCTTGCGGATTACTTTAACAAATTTACCTTTTTTTAGTAAAGGAGAGCGTGACACTGCTCTCCTGTATTTCTTATTTATTTTTTGGTTTATTCAGGTAGAGAGCAGAGAGGAACCCACAGCTAAGAAAGGGGAATTGAACCCCCACTCGTATGAGGGAATCTCATTTGAGAAAAAGTACTGACTCCACCACGCATCTGCCCTAACTTTAATGTATTACGTTCGCATTTAGCAGACACTCTTATCCAGAGCGACTTACACAACTTTTTAGCATTTTTACATAGTATCCATATATGCAGCTGGATATATACTGGAGCAATGCAGGTTAAGCACCTTGCTCAAGGGTACAACAGCAGAGTCTTACCTGGGAATCGAACCTGCAACCTTTGGGTCACAGTGTTTCAGTTTACACATAATGGTCTGCCGTGGCCACAGTACCACACAATGCACAGAGCAGCATACAAACACACAAAGCACAGAGCAGCATACAAACACACAAAGCACAGAGCAGCATACAAACACACAAAGCACAGAGCAGCATACAAACACACAAAGCACAGAGCAGCATACAAACACACAAAGCACAGAGCAGCATACAAACACACAAAACACAGAGCAGCATACAAACACACAATGCACAGAGCAGCATACAAACACGCAAAGCACAGAGAAGCATACAAACACACAAAGCACAGAGAAGCATACAAACACGCAAAGCACAGAGAAGCATACAAACACACAAAGCACAGCGCATGATCGCCTTCATTCATTCAGTGATTAACGGTGCCCAGAGACATGCCACTCCAGGGAATCGGGTCACACTTTAAACAAAGTCCCCATATAAAGGCTTTAAATAGCATATATAAAGCCTTCATAAACGTGATAAAATAGCTTCATTAATCACACATAAGCAAATGTCATGCTTCATAAAGGGTGCCAAATGTGACATAACCAACAATGCCCCCTGGCTAATGGCTAATGGCTAAACATTATACAGGGTGACATAAAAGATGCTTATGTAGGATGCTAGGCTAACTGTGATGCATTTGGCATAACATGCTATGTCACCCTTTATGAAGCATGACATTTGCTTATGTATGATTTATGAAGCCATTATGTCACATTTATGAAGGCTTTATATATGCTATATAAAGCCTTTATATGGAGACTTTGTTTAAAGTTTCATCGGGAATCTGGTCCCCTCTGCAACAGGCTAACCAAATCTCTAGGGAGGTGGTTCTGCAACGGTTGTCACAGTTCAGTAAATATATTAATGTATCGCCTTTGCCTCCGCACTTAGAACCTGATGTACTAACACCTTTAACATGTGCAAAACCTTTTAGCACACGCAAAACCAAG
>CM056379.1:12146331-12176331 GCA_029718625.1 Synaphobranchus kaupii
CGACGACGAGCAGCACCTCCCCGACAACCCGGAGAGGTTCAGCTACTACGAGTGCGTGCTGGGGTCCGAGGGGCTGGGCTCGGGCCGGCACGCCTGGGACGTGGAGGTCGGGGACAGTTCAGAGTGGGCCTTGGGCGTGGCCAAAGAGACGGTCCTGAGGAAGGAGTGGTTTCCCATGAGCCCCGAGACGGGGCTGTGGAGCATCGGCCTGTACGCGGGGGAGTACCGGGCGCGGGCCCCCGTCTCCTCCGCCATCGCGGTCAAGAAGAAGCCCCACAGGGTGCGGGTGCAGCTGGACTGGGACAGGGGACGGCTCACCTTTTCGGACGCCAGCGACAACGCCCTCCTCTACAGGTTCCAGCAGCGCTTCACCGAGAAGGTCTTCCCGTACATCTCCAACACCTGCAAGCATCACCCGCTCCGCGTCCTGCCCGGGAGAGTGTCCGTCACCCTGGAGTAGCGACGTCAAACCGGGCCGGTCCCGAGTTCCGGTGGCATCTCCCTCTCTCGCAGTGCTAAAACTGCATGTTCTAGAGCAGGGATCTCACACTGCAGTCCTGGAGGTTAACAGCTGTCCTTTCAACCAAACGTCAGCTTAGTCCTCGTTAAAAAAAAGCGTGTGGACTCTTTATTATTTAATTATTTACTTTATTTATACAGGGGGATCACACTGAGACAAGTCTCATTTTCAGATGAGCCCTGTGTAAACACCAATACAGATACAATAGAAGCAAGGACATGAAATATAAAAGCAATAAAAATAAAAATAAGTAAATAAAGTTAATAAATTATATATATATATATATATATATATATATATATATATATACATATAAATTGATATATACATAAATATAAGCAAGCCAAATACACAGAAACATCTAAAAACAATTGCATTCATCTATAAAAATAATAATCAAGAGTTTGAACTCATCAAGAGGAACAAGGTGTTGGAGCCCTAGCAAGCCTTGAAGGTTGTTCCAAATGTGAGGTGCATTAAAACTAAATGAGGTTTTTTCCAGCTCTGTACTCACTCGAGGGATCTCCAGTGCCAAGCGTTCCTGCGAGCGTGTGTTGTAATTCCTGGTTTTGTATTTGAGTAGCGAGCATAAATAGTGAGGTAATTCTTGAATAAGAGCTTTATAGACAAACAATATGCTATGTTGGGCTCTCCTTACATTAAGGGAGGGCCATCCTACTTTTTTATAAAGCTCACAATGGTGTGTACGGTAGCTGTCTCTGGTAATAAAACGCAATGCAGAATGGTAAACTGAATCCAATTTTTTAAGAGTTGAGGGTACAGCATGTGTGTAAATTGTATCAGCATAGTCGAGTACAGGGAGGAGTGTCGCTTGAACAATAAACTTTCTACTCTCATAAGAGAAACATGATTTATTTCTATATAAGAAGCCAAGCTTTGCCTTCAGACCATTCTGCAATTTCTCAATATGTGTTTTAAAAGTTAGAGTATCGTAAACCCAGATACTTATAATGAGGGACTTGTTCAATTTCAGTTCCATTCAATGTGTGAATATGCAGATCATTAACAGAGTTACTAGATCTAGAAAAATACATGAATTTAGTTTATTTTTGCATTTAGTACTTAAGGACAATGAGGGATTTCTGGAGAGAATTAAAGCCATGCTGAAGATCAATAATAGCCTGCTGGGCTGAGGGGGCACTGGTATGGACAACCGTATCATCAGCATAAAAATGTAATTTACAATTACTCTGCGAAAGACCAAGATTATTTATATAAATTGTGAACAGCAATGGACCCAGAGTCGAGCCTTGCGGGACACCTTTAGCGATGCTGAGAAAGCTTGATTGTTTTCCATCTACTGAGATACACTGAGTTCTATCCTGTAGGTAGTTTTGAAACCAGATGCAAGCAGAGTTATCAAGACCAATGGCAGATAGCCTTTGTAAGAGCAACTCGTGGTCAACAGTATCGAAGGCTTTCGATAGGTCGATATAGAGGGCTGCACAGTGACGCTTTTTTATCAAGCGAGCTCACTATGTCATTAATTAATAAGGATGCAGCTGAGATAGTGCTATGTCCGGTTCTAAAACCTGATTGATGTACATTTAAAATACCATGTAAGGATAAAAACGAATGTAACTGAGAATTGATTAGAATTTCTAAAATTTTAGCAAGACATGAAAGCCTAGATATAGGGCGATAATTATTCATATCGCAACGGTCACCACCCTCGTGAAGCGGGAGTACTTTAGTTGCCTTCCAAGTCTTAGGGATTGAACCGGAAAGAATCAACATATTTTTAGCCAGTGAGGTACTGAAGCCAGGCACTAAAATGCATCAAAAACCAGTAGATACCAGTCCTCCAGGATTTGAATTTGAGATCCCTCTTATAGAGGGTGAAACCCTTAGAAAGACATTAAATCTGAGCTGGTGAAAAGCTAGTGACCTTAAACTGAACCAGCATTTTGTTCTTTCGGTTTAATTATTTCTTATTGTAGCTTCTTATTGTAGCAGTTTTCATTGCGATAAATATTAGAAACATTTGAAGAGCAAACCAATTCCGCATTTTGTGTTCTACATTTTCGGTGTAGAAGTAGCCCATGTGAGAGTGAAGAACAGAATGTCCCATTTAACTGAAATTCAAATGCATTTGAAAGCCATTTTATTTGACTGGAAGGAAGCTGTTGCTTTGCTGTGAAATAGGCGAACTCTGCTCTCTAGCTGTGGATATTTTTCTGTGTTCTTTGCTTGAAAAAGACTTGGGTTACAGGAAGAACTGTCAAATGAAGTTAAGGCTGGATGCTGTATTACCAGTGTGTTTTTGTGAACGCCGTTTCTTGCCTCCGTGTGAAGCCCAGACGAGTTCGTATTTCTGTTGGAATTCAGACATACATTTAATAAAGAAATTCACAGCCACGCCGTCTGTTCCGGTGTTTTCCGCACGGGATTAAGCGTCGGGACGGTACGAACTTGATTTCACGCAGAGACCGTCACGCTGTGGCAGTTTAATCTTTCGACGAAGATGCACCTGCCGCTGTCTATCCGCCGCAGCGGCCGGGGGGGGGGGTCACGTGACTATCGCTGGAACACCGGGAGTGTGGGTGGAACCCGATGCTCCAGCGTTTTGGCGCCCACACAAGCTCGTGACCTTTGAGGATCTGTGCCAAGTGCAAAGTGGAGAAAAACACAGCTCAGAGACAGCTGCTGCTGTCTGCGCTCTGCAGTTCACAGTTTTCACACCCCAGCCCGTTTGCTTTTGGCCCACTTGCGTGCAGGCAGGGTGCTTTCTTACACATTCTCACGCGGTCGATAAAACCCCACAGCCAAATGTATGCAGCCTGGCATTTCCTGCCCATTCGTCAAGTCAGATATGTTAAATTGCTTTCATAGTTTTATTTATTTGTTTGTTTATTCAGCAAATGCCATTATGCAAGGTGATATGCAAAACAATAGGCCTAATAATCTAATAATAGCCATTCTGTAGAGCAGGGGGCCTCAGTCTTATCCAGTAAGGGTTGGTGTGGGCGCAGGCTTTTGTTCCACCAAGCAGTTACACACCTGATTCTACTAATCAAGGTCTTTAGCAAAGACTCTAATGGTTGATTAGTAGAATCAGGTGTGTGACTGCTTGGTGGAACAAAAGCCTGCACCCACACCGGCCCTTACTTGATAAGACTGGGGACCCCTGTTGTAGTGGATTAGGGGCAGGTACCTTGTACAAAGTGCACACAATACACTTAAACATAACAACAAGCCAGTTACCAGAGGCAGTGCACCACTGCCATACTGGTAACACTTTACAATAAGGCTACACAACTCATGCTTAAATAATGCATAATTAATGCATGACTCATCCATGAAGCAATGCATGATGTATCATGAACTCCTGTGGCTCAGTATTAATAAATGATCAAGGCACTATTAGTTCATGCGATTACTTAACACTTAATTGGTCATTATTAATTTATTAACATTACGTCATACATTAATTAACATGTCAGAAATCCAGCTGTGAACCAGGTAAGTGGACAAAAGCTTCTCAGGCCCAGTGTATTCGTTCAGCCTCTCTGAAAGCAAAGCAGCACCTGATTCTTTGTGTTCGTGCACAAAGTAGCTGGCTGTATCAGACTGGTCGACTGCTCCCATGAGCTTAACATGCTGCGTGACCCGAACTGTGAATTTGGGCTTTGTCTATACATTCGCATACCTACAAGCTGGTGAAACCTGAATGTTTTGGTGGATCTGTAGTCTCGAGACGAAGGAGAGGCGTCCCTTGGAGACGCCGCAGACACACACACACACACACACACACACACACACACACACACACACACACACACACACACACCTTTAATTACTCTTTACTGCTGAACACGATTATATACATGGGGAAGGGTATTTGGCATTGACGTCATTTTAGAATGGATATTAAAAATTGTTAACCTAGTTGAAGTCATGAAATGATAAAATTGGTTTTGGGTGGTATTACAAAGGGAATACACCTGTAATGAAGTATCGAAAAATAAATACTCAACCCCCCTAAGAAAGAATGTAAACCACTGGATACCACTGTTACAGCTCGCCGCGATTGGCCCACGTGAATCCCCAGGAAATACCTGTCTAGAGTATAATCTTTCAAAACAAACGAAAGACAATGAAAAGACCAAAGCGATTACAGTAGCAGTGAGCTTACAGCTTCTTTCTCACGAGAAATTGTCTGTCGAACATTACCCCTCGCCAGCAGTGCAACGCAAAGTGGAGCAACAGTGTCTCCTACTGGAGGACTGGCAGAACTGCAGGTTACAGGGGAGTACAGTAATGTCACTCACTCAGGCCATAAAAAACATTTTTAAAAAGCGGAAACTGTGCCGCAATGCAGTTACAAGGGATAAGGAACAGAGCGGTTAGAGAACTGCACAAAGCAAAAATAAGTACTTCAACACAGCCCTGAGAGAGGCAGAGAGAACAGAAATGGCGCAATGGCACTGAAACTAATTTAACAGCTTAAAGAAACCACAGGCTCAGAGGAAGGAGATAAACGGCTGGCGACAGCGGACAAAATTGCGAGGGAAATTCACATTTTCTTAATGTTAAATGGAGTAACTTCAAATGATTACATACCCGTGTGCCACCAATGTCCACCACAGTTTTGAGATTCTGAAAAACATCGGAGCATCTAGTCAACATGCTGCAAACGGTATTTATGAAGCAACAGAAACTGTCTGTTCTGTGTGTTGTCTCAGAATAATCTCTTGGTGTTTACCCGTGAGCAAGGCGCTTAGCCCCAGGTTGCCTCAGCGCAGTAAATACCCTGCTGTATGAATGACAAATATGTAAAGAAGTTTCTGTGAGCTGAGAAACCCCCCACTGATTAAGCACATATAAGCAATAAATAAAACAAATTATATAATACAAATCTCAAAAATCCAACATATTCTTTCATCACATTCAACTCTGGGTGTCCTCAGTCTTCAGCATAACCTGTGTCTGTGATTACCATCATCATCATCATCATCATCATCATCACTGGACACAAACTTTACTCTGGTTCTCCCTCCCAGAGGAGCACATTCTGGGTACAAATGAACAAGGCCAGAGGTCCATCTTTAAACTGCAGCCTCAATCTGGACTCACAACATCAAAATCAGTCAGGACTCCTGTTACCATTAGATGTAGATTTATTTTTAAAGCATATTCATCCTTTTTATACATTTCTTAAATTATATATATATTTATATATATATATATCACATCCGGTATACATTAGATCTTCCACTGCCATCTTATAGCAGATCCAAAATAAAAGTAATTGGTTTCTCCCACAAGGAATATTTCTACAGTATCAGTGCAAAACGGCTAAAGCAAAGCTTTACAATGTACATTTTGTTATATTTTTATCCATATCTCTTGCGTTTAAATTTTATTTCCAGTGTTAAATAAAATAAAAAAAAGTTTAAAAAGAAAAGCCACTATTAAAAAATAATTAGGGTCAAATGAAAAGCATTCCGTACAGGTGAATGGGTTCAGTAGAAGGCTCGTTTTTGAGTTCCGTACGCACCGCAGGTCACTTTTCTTTAGAATAGATAAAATAGCCACATTTACACATGTTAATATCGCTAGTCTCAGGAGTTATGTACCCCTTTCTGTCTCAGCGCGAGGCGTTCGGTAGTCCTTCTTGTGATGAAATGTTGCGGTGACCACATGAGGTTTTTAGAAGCAGCCGGAAGGTTGGGACACAGGCATAGGAGTGTGTTACACACAGCAGTGAGGAGATTCTCCTGACTGATGCTCAGGGTTCAAGGTCCAGGGATTATACCCACAATGCTTAAGACTGCAAGCAGAGCTGCGGTCCAGGCAGAAACGACAAACCAAATACCTGGAAGCACGCACGTAAACAGACGCACACGCATGCACGCACGTACATACGCACGCACGCACATACGCACGCACGCACGCACGCACGCACGCACGCACGCACGCACGTACATACGCACGTACACAGACGCGCGTACGCACGCACGCACGCACATACACACGCACGCACTTTTCTCAGTCTAAAGCTGAAAACACAAGAGCACAGAACGGGCGGGTTTTTTGAAGAAGAGAGAACGGAGATGGATGGTTGCCGTGGAGATGAGATGACCTCAGTGCAGACGCCTCTCTCTGCATCCCTCCTCAACTCCACAGTTCAGTCAAGACTCCAGAGTGGAGCTCCACGGGGACTCTTTTTACCATCTACAATCCTGCCCACTCAATTTCCCTTTAGTTTTGACTGGCCGAGGGAAAAGGCAGACCCGCCCCCTAAACAGTGTCGCCCAGGCCTTTAGGGGGGCGGGGCATGATGGAGACCCTTTGCAGCTGATGGTCCAGGTCGTCCCAGAGCCAGGGCTCAGTAGGGAGAGGTGCTGGATTTGGCGTCCGTTCCCTCTTTGGCCCCGCCCACCAGTACACTCCACTCTGTGTGCGTGTTTTACTGAGGAGAGCAAACGCCGTCACTCCTCTCCTCCTTTTCCATCCTTCCCTTCTCCCTCCATCTCTCCTCCGCCCGTCAGGAGTCCGAGACCTCCGAGCAGGTGTTGTCGTCGCTGGCGTTTACCCTCCGCTGACGGAGCGACTTATCCTCGTCCTACAGGGAGAAAGAGGAGAGACGCACCACCGTCTCTGTGTGTGAACACACCCGAATGTCTGTAAACGCTCCGCAGTGCTGATATATCCAACACACAATAAACAACTTATAGGCTATTAAAAGTTTTATATGATTATTAGTTTGGCTTGTTTTAAGGACAGTAAGAGGAAAAAGAGTCATTATTAAAGGTTTGTAAAGAGAGGAGTAGGTGTGTGTGTGTGTGTGTGTGTGTGTGTGTGTGTGTGTGTGTGTGTGTGTGTGTGTGTGTGTGTGTGTGCGTGTCGCTGCAATGACAGTGATGTGAGGTAGTGTGTAAGTCTGGAAAACGAGAGAAGCACTGTGTGTGTTTCCGGCAGAGGCAGCGGAGGAATAAGTGTGGTTGTGTGTGTGTGTGTGTGTGGGTGTGTGAGTACGTGTCGGGGAGCAGGTGTGTGAGTACGTGTCGGGGAGCAGGTGTGTGAGTACGTGTCGGGGAGCAGGTGTGTGAGTACGTGTCGGGGAGCACGTGTGTGAGTACGTGTCGGGGAGCAGGTGTGTGAGTACGTGTCGGGGAGCAGGTGTGTGAGTACGTGTCGGGGAGCAGGTGTGTGAGTACGTGTCGGGGAGCAGGTGTGTGAGTACGTGTCGGGGAGCAGGTGTGTGAGTACGTGTCGGGGAGCAGGTGTGTGAGTACGTGTCGGGGAGCAGGTGTGTGTACCGTCTGGAAGACCCCATTGGGCCCCCACTCTCCGGGGGAGTGGTCGTCCGGGTCATCAGCCTCCTCCTCTTCCTCCTCCCCCTCTTCCTCCCTGACCGTGTCCATCCCATCCTCTTCGTACTCAGTCAGGCAGTCCGACTCTTCCGCTACGGGACAGACAGACAGACAGATGGACACAGTCATAAACAAACATAAATAATAAATGGAAATAGAGAGAGGGAGAGACAGACAGGCAGACAGACAGACAGAGGGACTTGGATTTTACATTAGTAAAAGATTTATCAAATATATAATATATCCTGTTTAGAAGAAATCCAAAACATTTATTGGATAAAGTTGTGTGTGATTTACATCAATCATTAAGCTCTATAAAACACTGTGAATAGTAAATTCATGGAAACCGCTATATAAATTACTAATAAAGGTATTATTGATATTATTATTATTATTATTATTATTATTATTAAAAGGAGGGTGACTGAGCTCATGTCCTAGTTGTGGGGTCACTTACCCTCAGCTGACACGTAGCTCTGGACGGGTTCGATACGGGACACGATCTCGGCCAAGTCAGTGAAGTCTGCTCCAGGGCATGTACACGACTGAGAGGAAAGGAGTGTAACCATGGTGACGAAGACCCGGGAATCAGAATGCATACCGCGCACTCTACATTGTGTGTGTGTGCATATGCACGTGTCGGTGGGTGTGTATTTTTGTGTTTGTGTCCCAGTGTGTTTAAGTGCGCAGCGTGTGTTTGGACGTGTGCACTTTCATATGAGCGCACGTTTGTTTTCCCAGAAGTACGCACGTCTATGTCTGTGTGTCTGTCTGTGCACATACGTATGTCTGTGTGTGCGCGCGCGTGTATGAGTGTGTGTGCGTGTGTGAGAGAGAGAGACAGAGAGTGTAAAAGGGGATTCACGTATGTCAGTGTGCGTGTGCGTGTCTGTGTGTGAGCGCGCGCGTGTATGAGAGTGTGTGCGTGTGTGTGTGTGTGTGTGTGTGTGTGAGAGAGAGACAGAGAGTGTAAAAGGGGACTCACGTATGTCTGTGTGCGTGTGTGTGTGTGTGTGTGTGTGCGTGTGTGAGAGAGAGACAGAGAGTGTGAAAGGGGATTCACGTATGTCTGTGTGTGCGTGTCTGTATGTGAGCGCGTGTGTGTGTGTGTGTGAGAGAGAGAGACAGAGAGTGTAAAAGGGGATTCACGCATGTCTGTGTGTGTGTGTGTGTGTGTGTGTGTGAGAGAGAGAGACAGAGAGTGTAAGAGGGGACTCACGTCTGTCTTCTTGCTGTCATTGTAGTCAGCGGAGCGGTGATCCTTCAGCATGTTGTCGATGATGACACCTCGAGCCCATTCAGTGAACAGAACTTTACCGTGCTGATAGCCCACTTCCTGAGAGAGAAAAAAGGGGGAAATTAAGTCATACTATTGCTGTTTTTGTCTCTGGGTTTTGTATTAATAACCTGCTCAAATGACCTTTCACACACAAATTTGACTCAACGTCAATGTCAATATCATGTCAAAATCATAAGCTTGAGTTTCAAACAAACGAACATAGTTAAGACAACAGAAGCATCTGATGAAGGTGATGTCACCTCTGTTGCGGTTTGGAGGTAGATAAGGGGAACCCGCGCTATCGCCAGTCACCAGTCTCGCACCCCGAGGCTTCCACCCACACGCCGTTAATAACAGCACTGACGCACAAGCGTGTAACATTTCTACGAAAGCTAAGAGCACTTTCCTGCACTCGCCAGCAAATGGACTCGACCCACTTGGCAGGTGTGTGTGTTCCACTGATTCTGGACACCAGAAACAGTTTTGAGTGATGACATTATGAAGATAAAGAATCAATAATAATCAGAATCTCCAGCAATCCCGGGAAGGCAAGAAATTAAACTTGTTAGTCAACCAGCTTCTGCCGCAGATGGTTAGCTTAGCTAAGTGACCAATTCGTTGAATTTTAGCAAGGGGTGGCAATACTCACATAGATCTCGTCAAACTTGCCGAAGTCCATGGTCTTGAAGCGGTCTATGGGCGGTCGGATGTACTCACAGTAGGCACTCTTCTTCACCACCTCAAGCTGCCGGACGCACGACACGTAGGCCAGGCGGGACTGGATCTCGGCCATGTCTGGAACCTGTAGAAAGAGCCCAGGAGAAACGGCTCGCCTCACGAGACAGCACAGGAACACGAACCCCGCCCCCTCTCGGGATCTGAACCCCGCGACATAACCCCCCCCCCACCGCCGACACCGTCGCCGTTCAAACCTTGACTTTCTCGGCCCAGGGGTTTATCCGTTTCCACAGCAACCACCAGCCGGACAAGGAGTCGCCGTAGTTGCAGAGGTCGGTCTCGTCCTGGCTGCCCACGTCGATGGCGATGACTGTCTTGGCGCCCATGCTGCGGGCGATGTCCGCTGTTGGACGTGGGAGCAGGGCGTGGACAGGCACCCACGACAGCAGCAGCAGAAAATCAGTCAGAGTTCAGAGTTCAGTATCATTCATATGGGGAAAGTGGGGGGCGGGGTTGGGGGATAGGGGATAGGGGAGTGTTGATGTCCCCAAGACAAAACATTCACTCTACCACTTAAAGATACCAAAGCAAATACAGTCACACCACCCCAAAAAATGGCCGCTTTATCAAGACCTTGGCTTAATTCAACACACACACACACACACACACACACACACACACACACACACACACACACACACACACACACACACACACACACACACACACACACACACACCCCCACACACACACCACACACACACACACACACACACACACACACACACACACACACACACAGTACTTCTTCAGAATGTGGGGGCCTAATTGTAGCAGCAAGGTTTGCTGCTGGACGAGTCTGAATCAAAGGTCACGCTCAGCACCGGTGGGTCTGGATAATTCGGCCTTCTGGTGCGGTGTGAACTGCCTGCACTGGTACTACGGAACACTGCAGACTTGCTTATAGTCTATAGTGCTGTCTATAGTGTTGCCACAGTCTGTACAGAAAAAAGATTGCCATGGCACAATATGTACAGAACAAGGTTTCCATGGCTACAGAACTGGCCCAGTTTACATAAATGTAGTTGGACACAAATGCCCCTCAATGTGGCAGTAACATGGCAGCAGAAACAATGCTTTTCTTTTAGCCATACAAGTTATTAACAAACCTCACAAAAGAGCCACAAAGAAATTCAGGCAAGTTCAGGATGCCAAAATTCAAACTTTTTTGTCGAGCTCTGAAATGCTTCCCTTGTTCAGAAGGGAAAAAAAATAAAATGAAAAAAATACTGTTGATGTAAGCTGAGAGTCACACTCCAAAATTGAGTCTGCGTGGCTCCTACATCGGTAGTGGGATGTATGAACTAACCAATTAAAAGCAGCCTGACGACAAAAACAAATCTATTAACTAATCAACCAATCAGAAGAAGGCTGTGGTTCACAAGCCCCTTCCTGCCAATGTCAGTGCCCGATCTTCAGTGTAGGTCTGTGTCAGTGCTGTAGCCATGGTAACGTACATAAGATCTACACTACAGATTGATGAGGTCTAGCCATGCTGCAGAAACCCCCAGATGGTGATGTAATGTAAGGTAATTTCTTACAACTGGCTCCCTCTAAGCACAGGGGAAGACTGTACACAATCCAAATGACCATCACTGGAGAGTTTGTGAAACGTGACATAGATCATTTATCCCACCCAGGAGGGAGCGCTCTCATTCAGGGCCCAGTGTCCCCTAAAATATATCAACAAGCAAATAAATCTTCTTCGGAAAGATCAGTTGAAAACAAATAACAATTTCTTGTTGAAATGTAAAGGTCTTTTGTACATTCCTGGGGGGTAATCTGCGGGAATGTCGCCCTGGAGAAATATTTAAGGAGGCCCAAATCACAATGGTTACCTTGTGTGCATTTCCACTGGAAATCTGTTGATGGGTCGATGCTATCTGGTGTTCCATGTTTTTTTGTTTTTTTTTACCCAGAACCAATTATGAGTCATTCTTGCTGAGTTTACATCCCTCAAAAAGTTAACCAAATTTTTAAAAAAAACACTTTCGTGACCAATGAAATGTCCCATCTAGCGTCCTCAACCAATCAGGTACCAGACAGCTCCGACAGTTAGCCCAACATATCAGACGCCACTGGTAGTACTTCACAAAGAGCTGATAATGATGACGATGGTGATGAGGGTCCAACCCTTCACCAATGATCAGTCATCAGTGTCTCTTCAGTGCTGAGCCTTCTGTTTCCATCTGAGTCTGATGTGAACAGAATCTGGTCTCAATTCTGGTCTGACACCGCATCAAAATGGATGTGATACTGAACTGAATTAATGAATCTATTATCTAGAAATTCTTCCAACATCAGTATTCTCCTGTGATTTGCCCATTACCTTTAACAGGAACTGTTAATCATACGCTGTATCATAGCAACAGCTAGACAAGATGGGTGAAGTTAAACATCGACTTTGTTTGTCTGGGACTCCTCCAAGGGAGGGGACTGTAAACACTCATCCATGACTCGTCCATGACTCGTCCACAGATCACACTCAGATACAGATGGAAAAGAGGGCTAATCCACTCCAAAAGCACCCCCCCCCCCCCCCCCCTTAAGAGAGGCAATGGTACTTACCAATGGACCGTTTCTTACCTTCCTGTTTCCACATTAACGCACCTGTTTATCAAACCCCACCCCCACCCTCGCCCCCCGGCCCACAATTCTCCACACTTCTGGCCTTGTCCCTTGTCCACTTGGCATGAGAGAGAGGGGAAGCGAGGGCCCCTTACTTGCCTGGGAGGTTGTTGATGTAGCCACCGTCCATGAGCAAGTTGCCATCTTTGGGGTCGCAGAGGGGCGGCAGGTACCCCGAAAGGGTCATGCTAGCCCTCACATAGCGCCACAGAGAGCCTGGCACACCGGGAGGGGAGGGGGGGATAACGTCTCAATAATGTCTCGGCAACGTCTCAGCAACGTCACCGCTTTAGTCTGGCGCAGACAAACGCCCGGGCGGGGCGGCGTGCCATCGGTCGACCGCATCAGTGGAGCACCGCCCTGCCCCGCCCGCCTCTTGACCTCTTCTCCTAGCCCCTCCCCCTCCCCCTGCATTTTGGGGGTCACCCTCAAGTGTGTGTGTGTAGGTGCGTGAGGGTCACCCCAGGCAGGGGTAGAGGGATAAGGGGGTTGGCAGTTATAGAGTCAGGAGGCAGGTCGATCTCCAAAACCCTGTCATGTGGGACACTCTACACCCCTGCTGTTGGGCTAGACCCCCTTCACCCTGCCCGAATAACACCGGACATGAGGTTGCCCCGAATTTAAAAAAACTAAAGGGAGTGTTAACATGGAGGCCTCAAGTGTGAGCTTTGGAGCTGGACAAAGCCGCTTTGTGCAGTCATTCCTCAGCACCAGGCAATGTCCGAGGTGTCAGGTCAAATGTCACACTAATCTCCATAATGAGGCCTTCTAGTGCGGTGTAAGCCGCCCGCTCTGGTCCTGCTCTGGTCCAGCTCAGACACACAGTACTGGGGAAGCAAAGGGACGCCAGCTCAGAGATAGTGATGGTGGGCTGGCGACTGGGACAAACAGGGTTCTGGATGAGCATAGCGTGGGGGGGGGGGTCAGAGGTCGCAGGGGGACGGGGGTTTGGAGATCTACCACACAGCGCACAGTGGGGGGCACAGCCAGCCAGTCCTACCCTCCCCTGCATTACCAGTCTCAGCAAGCAGGGGGAGCCAGAGGCTGGGCGCAACATGGGTTGGAAGGAGAAGCTCGGACTCAATGAGGGCATATGCTCATGAGGGGGGGGGTTGCAGTAATGCATGGAGTTTGGGGAAGGGGGGGGGACAAGAGACGAGAGCGAGATGTCTGCACATGATCACTTGTGTGGTAAAAATTGAGGAAGACTTCAAATCAGACTCCAGCCAAACTGAACTTCAGTGGAAATATGCTTAGTCACCCTCAAGTGAGACAGTTTCCTCATAGTTTCCAGCAAATTAATTCTGTATTGGGGGGGGCGGGTGGAAAAACTGTTGCATGTTTTTTTTTTTTTTTTACGTAGGATCCAGAACAGCAAGACTGCTTTCCGAAAATAAAATGGGGGGGGTAAGGCGGTTTCAGTTTCAGACGTACGTACACGGTGGATATATATTTAAGGTAAAATATATATGCGTACATTTACGGATACAAAAAAAAACACAAAGCAAAGCAGATGGCGGGGGTAGGCCTTGGGGGGCGGATGTGAAGGTAAAGCTGAAGCCACACTCAAAAAAGCGCTTTTCATCCGCGTGCAAAAACCAGCGACGAGAAACACTGCAACAGTCAGTATGGGACACTGAAAAAACTGATGGGTGGGGATTGGGCAACAGCACCAAGAAAAGAGAAAAGAAAATGAACCGTGAAAATAAACGCTTAAAAAGTGAAAATGACTTTTATTTTTGGACGGTCATCCAAACGGCTGTTAAATGAAGAGCCGTGGCGTGTCTGGTTTAGTTTGACCTCTGACTGAACCCTGAGAGACCCGACGATCCTTCCGCTGCACTTCCTGCCTGATCCATCACACATGTTCCCCCGTCTGACTGATCTGTCCACAAGGAGCTATTTTTCTGCCTATATGTACTGCATAGAAAGCGCATTGTAGCTGAAACCAGCCTCTGGAGGACCTATCGCCAAAGGCGAGGGGAAACAGAAACAGATTGGGCCGAGAACTAACCCTGTTTCCACTGTTAAAGAATGAGAACAACAAACGCCTCCCTCAACCATAGGAAAAACCAAGAACATATCCACCAGTTCATCTTTTCAGAAGAGGGTTACATAAACATTAATTAATGAGATTATTAACGTATACATATACACATATGTACACATGTATATATATATATATATATATATATATATATATATATATATTTATATATATATATATACAGTTAAAGAGCCACAGATCCCCCTCATATACCAGCCAAGTGCAAAAAGTTAATTTCCGGAGTGAACGGGAAACGGGGTGGGGGAATGCTAAAATAGGAGAACACCAGGACAGGAGCATGCATCTCCGACCCAGGGATATAAACCTGCGTGAATAGAGCTTCGGGGGCGGCCTATATGGGAAGAGGGGTCAAGGGGTGGTGCCAATTCAGTGGGAGATCCAATCACAAGAGTGGTGTGGATTTTTTGTTTTGGGAGGGGGGGTGGGGGGTGTCAGAGTTACTCCGCCCACTCGCCCTTGTACACATATTTAAGTTCCTTCCAAGCCATGAGTTCCCAATGTCCGACTGGTCGGGAGGGGGGGGGAGGGGGGGAGGGGGGCGGTTAAGAGTGAGGTAGGGACATATTTGGGAAGGGGGGCACAGTTCTGACCTGGGACATTGTTTACATAGCAGCCGTCCACAAGCAGGTGACCATCCTTGGGGTCGCAGAGAGGAGGTAAATAAGGGGTGTAGGAAGCGCTCGCTCTAACGTAGCGCCACACATTGCCTGTCGAATGAAGATGGAGAGGATATCAAAGGCGCACAGACCCACATGAGAGAGAGAGAGAGAGAGAGAGAGGGAGGGAGAGAAAGAGAGAGAGAGAATATCAAAGATGCACAACCCCCATCAGAGAGAACGAGAAAGAGAGACAGAGAGGGGGAGAGATAAAGAGAGAGGGAGAGAGATGGAAGGGAGGAGGGAAACCAAACCAGGGGGGATGGAAAGAGAGAAAAAAGGATAGCACGTCCCAGGAAATGATAAAAAACACATGCAGATGTCAATCAAGCCCCGAAGCGTGGAATACGCACGTCCCCATTAAGGTACCTTAAACAGACACCTCTCTACACTCTGACTGGCCTGAAAGGAAGGGGCATGATGGGACTCCACACATCTCCCAGACCTCACATACACTCTGACTGGCCTGAAAGGAAGGGGCATGATGGGACTCCACACATCTCCCAGACCTCACATACACTCTGACTGGCCTGAAAGGAAGGGGCATGATGGGACTCCACACATCTCCCAGACCTCACATACACTCTGACTACACTCTTCTCTTCTTCTCCAGGGTATTTACTTTAACTCCAAAGCAGATGCACGGTGTTCCTGATGTCCAACTGGCTAAAAATATGAACATGAAAACTAATAATTTTAAAATATTATATTAATACTGCATTATGTCATTCCCAACAGGCACTGACATATGACATTTTTATTTACTCCATGCATTCAATTAAAATGCTTGTAGATTTTTACATTAAGGATACCGTTTGTCTGGACTATCAAAGCATTAAAACATATTAGCAGTCAAACCTTAAACCATTTTAAAGAATGACTATTTTGACATTGGGCCATTTTGAAAAAATGAAAACGCTTTCATGACCACGTTATCGTCATCGTTTATTTTTTTTATTGGCAACCAGTGACTCTTTTCTTTGGTATGATGCAACCCCTTGCTATTCAAAGAAATTAGAGACCCCATCTAAAAAGTATTCCTCCAGTATACCAGATTCACTTTGGCAATTTACCTGTGGACCAGTAAAGTAGACAACTCTCATTTCTTTACTGTCTGCATTCTACCCTATACCTGGACACATGGTTTGAACATCCCCACACTGTCTGTATGACCTGCAGTTCTAATACCGAGAAACAGAAATAGCTCCAGACCACACCGTGCATGTCGGGAGCTATTTACGCAGCTGCAGCTGATAACTGATGATAGCCTGTGTTGAACATTGCATTTCCAGGACTGGGAATTTTTTCCTTTATGTCATAAACATTCCATGTAAATACTGAACAACTGGAGCGTCAGCAAGTACACTGCAAACATCTGAAAATCCCAGCTGTCTGGCAGGTCCTTTGCTGAGGAGAAGGATATTGTCAACACACATCTGCCGTCCTGTAGGCTTTCACTCCAACCCTAACAAATCACACCTCATTAAACCGCTTGAGATCTCACAGAGTTGCTAATTAGTAGAATCAGGTGTGCCAAATTAGGGTTGAAATGAAAACCTACAGGACGGTAGATCTCCAGGAACATGGTTGGGGACCACTGCTCTGCTGCATCTGACTGAGTCTAAGGCAGGGGTGTCCAATCTTATCCGGAAAGGGCTGGTGTGGGTGCAGGTTTTTGTTTTAGCCCAGCCCAACACCTGATTGAACTAATTAACTAATCATGCTCTTCAATCAGACCTTGATAAGGATAATCAGGTGTTGTAGTGCTGGGCTAGAACAAAAACCTGCACCCACACTGGCCCTTTTCGGGTAAGATTGGACACCCCTGGTGTAAGGCTTCCCTGCAGGTGTGGTGTATATAAAGCTCAGGCATTAAGAATTACAGGGTTTTCCTTATGTGTATAAGACAGCAGGGTACAGGAAATCTACATTGCTCTAACTACGTGGGCTCTTCAGTATACCTAACAACAAGCACGTCACACTGAGTTTGCGGGGACCTCAACCAGGCCTTCAGTGCAGCTGGTCTGGTCTGGTGGTGTTTTTGTGTGTTGTTCTTGGATTGTGTTTGGATTAAGAGTTAGTACTGTCAGAAGCATAGACAAACCGAGACAATACCAAGCCTGAGAGAGTGCATGTGTGAGTGAAAGAGAGAGAAAGAGAGAGAGGGCACGTGTCAGTAAAAAAAGAGATAGAGAGAAAAAGGGGCAGAGACAGAGTAAATCACACATTCACAGAGTTAATCCACACGCACATCGTTACGCAGCAGGAGAGCCTACACAATGTCCCAGGATCAGAAAGAGAGAGAAACAGAGAGGAGAAAAGAGGAGAGGAGAGAGGGATCTACAGACAGGCCGGGTGTTACCCCAGACAAAGGGGGTGTCAAACTCCCATCCTCGAAGGCCACAGTGTCTGCTGGTTTTTGGTGCGCTTCAGCACAAGTGATTCGATTGGCTACAGAGTCCACGCACCTTGTTCTCAAGGCTTTAACTGGCTGCTGATTGAAAGGAAACTACAAAGACCAGCAGACACTGCGGCCCTCCAGGACTGGAGTTTGACACCCCAGCCCTACACCCACGAAGGAGGTAAATAGCAATATTAGGAAGGATGGAACCACAGTGGGGACTCATTCAGGTAGGGACGTTTCTGAACGTCCGGGGCGTTTTAACAAGCAGAGCAGTGGTGGGAGGTGAAAGGGGGGGGTGGGGATGCGAGCTCACATCCTGGGCTGTGCCACACCAACTGCACTGAACACAGGATACGGATAAAATCTCAAAACTGCCTCGCGCCACAAACGAAGCTCGTCGCATTTTGTCGCTCTTGGCGGTTGACAGAACTGTTGGCAGTGTTGCGATGGCCAGGTCTATGTGAACTTCATGATGTGTATTAGGGTGTTAGAGTACAGACAGCGGACAGGTCTACCTGACAGGAAACGACAGGGGGGGGGTTAAGCAGACTAGCAGGGAGTGTTCTGGATCCTACCAATTCACACAGTAGACAGTGGTGGACATAAAGCGAGAAGTATCGAAGTACCCTGCACGCACACACACACACACACACGTCGCTCACGTTCTCATTAATACAATAACAATCATTACGATGGAGGGGATGATGTTAAGTCATCTCAACAGGTGGTTTGATGTCATTTTGAATCTTGACGCAACGCTCTCGATTTTAGACACACGGATGAAAGGCAAAGCCTTCTACGTGACCGACATGACAAAAGCTGGTCGTGAAAGCAGAGTGGAAGAGAGAAGAAGAGAAAGAAGGAGGGAAAAACAGAGGAGGAAGAGACTCTGGACAGTCAGAATGGAGCTGAGAATGGAGGGGTGAAGGTGGGAGGGGCAGAGGAGAAAGTGCGGGAAGAACAACAGTACAGACAAGCTCTAAAAAGTAGTCATGCCGGGAGAAATTTCAGAAGGAGTTAGCCTATGGCGCGGGGACCCCGCTGGAACCCCCAATTCAGCAGGAAACATGCTTTTCAAAAATGACAGACTACCTGCCCTTCAAATCGATAAAGGGCTACTCAGCATTACTTTAGCTCTGGTAAGAGCTAGCTTTCCTTTTCATTTTTAATAGGCCTTAAAGTTCTCCATTCTGTTCACGGTGTAGGATTATCTGTTAGCTTCATTGCTAAAGTTGCTATAGAGGCCAATGTATGACTGCGTTAAACAGGCCCAGTCGATGGTAAAAGAAGTGGGTCTCCGGGACAGTAATGTGAGCAGAGCATAGGGGCCCAGGCTTGGGGACCCTTGGATGCTCTGGGGGGCCCTAACTTGGGTCGCCTCTCCTCACTGGTGACTTAAACCTGCTGAAATGGGGGATCCTTGAGACCCCGGGGGGGCTCGGCAGCGAAGAGAGGACAGGCCTACACCGCCATGAGCAGCCCGGTCAAGGCAATCCATCGATTACACAAAGATCAGCCGCAATCAATGACTGAAGAGGGCAAGGCCGAGCAGGCAGGCAGGAACCACGTTCACCACCCCCCACCCTTCTTATCTTGCACAGGAAGTGGAGCCTGGCAGCTGTCGCCATGGCAGCTCATGTTGTGCCGTGAGCAATGCGATGATGTCATCGCTCCATCTCTGACTGACTTCCCTCCAGGGCTTGACTGTCTCTCTCTCTCTCTGCAGCAGGGACTCTACAGGGCCTCTATCTGCTATAGGGCCTGAGACTAGGTAGGGGCAAGGGGCCGTATTACAGCAAGCCCATTAATAATCGTGCACGTTTCCTAGCGTTAGTCTAGCATTATCTCCTGCGGCCTCCGTACACATGCGTGTCAGCGGCTGTGATGTGGTCATTCGTGCAGACTGCAGATAAATCACAATGGTTATCTCCCGGAATGGGGAGTAAAACGTGCGTGTCTGTTTGTGTACGCTGTGCTGTGTGTGTGTGTATGTGCGACTGAAATGAACACCATATTTTTGTGTCTGATGTCCTGTTCATTTCACATTGCTCTCTGACTTTCCTGATATGCAAGTAAAATTAACCTAATTTTAAAACAAAACAGCTATAGTGACTGCTTGCAATTGCCTGTGTTTAAATGCCCTTACATGAGACCTCCCACTGACTGCGATGATGTCATAATGACCACTGTGATGCTGCCACCGTCTGTCTTCAGAGCGTGTGCACTTGGGGGGGTGGGGGGGGGGGGTGGGGGGGGCAGCAGGGCTGGGGCTGGTTTAGAGGCGGGGCCTGTTGACAGCTGTCACTCACCGTCTTTGTGCACGCGCATGGCAGAGGCGGTGATGTCCGTGGTCACGTTGAAGTACGGCAGCCACAGGTCCTGGCGGAGCAGCAGTGCATTGAGTGAGAATCAAACAGGAAAGAAGACACAAATCAAACAAGAACGGGTCAGAGGTGGATGAGATCATTACACATTCAGCCCTCAGTAAGTATGCAGTATGCTTGTACACTCAGTAAGTGTGCAGTATCCTCAGTATGCAGTGAGCTTGTAGCTGCCACCACACCATTATAAACCACTGCAAAATGTTTGCTTTGTAAAGCTGCCTTCACCCTAAAGTGATAGACAGAAGAGAATGTGGAGTTATTCTGCATGTACATAAGACACACCTATACGCAAACAAACACTGTACCTACCTACCGTAGTTCCACAGAGAATAGAGGTCAGCACAAAGTAAAGGATTCAACGATAAACACTCAAAATAACCCCAATAGACTGTTAATTTTATTTGCTTTGGGTGCACTGTGGAGTGTTTAAGTGCGTTTGGTAGTGGATGCTACCAGTTACCTTAGAGTTGCGCTAGCATTAGCAACGTGTGTATGTCCAACAGAAGGGACAGCATGGAATTATCTGAAAATGGTTTCCATCAATCAACTACATCATGGGTAAGTCGTAATTGAGACATTATGTCCAAAATTCCGAACTATCCCTTTAATGTAAGTACACTCCCCCTGAAGGTATCTCCCATTCTCCTAGACGTCACCCCCCTCCCCACCCCATCACTTCCACAGGATGATCCCTGCTGTCCGTTCCACACAACTCCACATCCCTCCTTCCCCACAAAGCCCCGCCCACCTCGGCCTGTTTGTCCAGGAACACCTTGTAGATGCTGGTGTTGAAGGCGGAGCCGGAGAACATGGAGGTGATGGGATAGGTCAGGTCCAGCACCGTCTTAAACACAGAGTTCATGGCCTGGGACAGGGGAGGGAGGGAGAGGGAGAGGGAGAGGGAGAGGGAGAGGGAGAGGGAGAGGGAGGGATAGATGGAGGAAGAGAGGGAGGGAGAGAGAGACAGCAAAAAGCAATTGACATAAATGAGAGAAAGAAATGAGAGAGGGACAAATGGAGAGAGAAAGAGAGAGAAAGGGAAGGAGAGAGAGAAATAGTGAGAGGGAGAGAAAGAGAGTGAGAGATGGAGAGAAAAAGAAAGGGAGAAAGGGAAAGATAAAAGAAGAAAGGGAGAGAGAAAGGGCACTATCTTTATTATATATATTATTTTTTGGTACACAGGTATTTTTTGTTCAAGACTAAAACACAACAAAAAAACGATGTCTAGTCAATTACAATATGTCCGACCAATAAAGACACAGTGAACTGAATGACCCATGATGTTGAATATTGGGGGTGAACAGAAGGGGTCACCTTGGACCACTCGCGTGCCCTCTGCTTAGTGCGCACAGCGCTGCGCTCCTCCGCGTACAGGGCTCCAATGAAGGCGCCGATGGAGGTGCCGCCCACGATGTCGATGGGGATCCCCGCCTCCTCCATGGCTTTGATCACGCCCACGTGGGAGCAGCCCCTGCAGGGACACGCAGAGGAGGCCCGTTACCGGGGAAACACGGCTGACCTCCGACCCCTACGCACAGGAGCAACCACGTCGCACTGCTGCCATCTCTGCCCTCAGAGGAGAATCGGACGTGCTGAGGCAAAGCAGTGAGAGTGTGTGTGTGTGTGTGTGTGTGTGTGTGTGTGTGTGTTTTCCTCACGAAGCAAAGACCGGCTGATGTGTTTTTATCATCACTCAAGCTAAGCTAGAGTAAAGTTTCCATGAATTATTCATGAACATTCCACCGTCAATCTAATACTCAGTGCCCGTAAAGCCCGTTTTACAGTCTGTGTACCGACGTCAATGGGATCCTGATAAAATACGCATGCCATTTTTCCAGTGAGCTGATTGGTCAGGGAGTGGAGCCTTTATAAAGGTTGAACGCTTAGCCTGAACGGAGCACAAGTAACCATGGCGACTTAGCCTGATCAAAAGAGAGCGACTTTCGTGATACCAGAAACTCAGGATTAAGCCCAAAGTTAGCTGGCTAAACCACTTAGCCTGCTTTGTGACACAGGCCCCAGGTAACGCCACAAAAACAGAGGGTATGGCATTTGCACGTGCGCGTCTGTGTGTGTGTGTGTGTGTGTGTGTGTGTGTGTGTGTGTGTGTGTGTCTCACCTGGCTCCCCCTCCCCCCAGGACCAAGGCGATGCTGTTCCCCGTCAGAACTCGGGCCAGCCGAGAGAAGTCACTGTGTCTGTCTGCTGTCTTCTCAAACACCTTCTCATACACCTCCCTCTGCGCACACACACACAGACACGCACGCACGCACACACACACACACACACACACACACACACACACACACACACACACACACACACACACACACACACACACACACACACACACACACACACACACACACACACACACACAGGGCATAGGGAGAGGTCACACACACACACTAACACAGCTGATATAGAGGTTAACAGTTACACACAAAAACTGACACAAAGGAGAGAGGAAGAGGTTTCAACCATAGATATCTCTTACTCCTCCACTCTGGAAGTAGAGTGTGTGTGCAGTATTTATTCTAATCCAGAAGTGTGAAGTACTGGCCAGTATTGTGGGAACTGAAATGTTCTCTCAAAAGAGGCTGTGCAAGTACTCAATTTCTATGGGACAGTGTTGGTGTGTAGTACAGGGGTGTGTGTTTGGTCAGAATAAGCTCTAGTGGACTGTGTATAAAGGTATTATGGATTAGTACAAACTCTATGGTCCCGGGAGTGAGGATATTTTGGATGAGCACCAGCTCTATATGGCTGTGTGTGAGTGTATTCTGGTTCAGTACCACCTTTGCGGGACTGCGTACTAGTGCAATGTGGATAAGTACCAACGTTTAGATCGTGTGCAATTATATTCTGGCTTGGTACAGTTCAGTGGGACTGTGTGAGTGTATTTTGGGCCGTATTTTGGGTCGGGTACCAGCTTAGCGGGACTGTGTGAGTGTATTTTGGGCCTTATTTATGGTTGGTACTAGCTTAGCGGGATTGTGTGAGTGTATTTTGGGCCGGTACCAGCTTAGTGGGACTGCGTCTGGAGAACACTCTTCGTGGGCACTTGAGGTGCAGGTGTCCGGAGCACCAGCTTCGCATGTTGAGCCACTCCACGGTTCTGGAGGGGCCCGGTCCGTCCTCACGGTGCAACAGCACCAGCTGCTTCAGCGCCCGAACCGCCGTGTTCTCCAGCATCTGCTCCAACTGCAGAGAGAGAGAGAGAGAGAGAGAGAGAGAGAGAGAGAGAGAGAGAGAGAGAGAGAGAAAATGAAAGAGATAGAGGGGGAAGGTGCAGAGGGAAACAGAGAGAGGGACAGGAAGAAAGAGTGGGGAGAGAGAGAGGGAAGAAGAGACAAAGGAAGAGAATAGAGGGGGGAAGAATGAGGGGAGAAGGGGGTGAGAAATCATTTTTAAATACGTTTTAAAAAGCTCTTTATTTCACAGAGGTCAGGACAACTGAGTAGTGAAAAAAGGAAACTAAGACACAAACTAGCACAAGCAGTCTTCATTAAGATTAAACAATTTCTACTTAAAAAAACAGCGATGTTCTTTCTTACAGCAGACCTCCCCTGTGCTACAGCAGACCTCTCCTGTCCTACAGCAGACCTCTCCTGTCCTACAGCAGACCTCCCCTGTGCTACAGCAGACCTCTCCTGTCCTACAGCAGACCTCTCCTGTCCTACAGCAGACCTCTCCTGTCCTACAGCAGACCTCCCCTGTCCTACAGCAGGGCTCCCCTGTCCTATAGCAGACCTCCCCTGTCCTATAGCAGACCTCCCCTGTCCTACAGCAGGGCTCCCCTGTCCTATAGCAGACCTCCCCTGTCCTACAGCAGACCTCCCCTGTCCTACAGCAGGGCTCCCCTGTCCTATAGCAGACCTCCTCTGTCCTACAGCAGACCTCCCCTGTCCTATAGCAGACCTCCCCTGTCCTACAGCAGAGCTCCCCTGTCCTACAGCAGACCTCCCCTGTCCTACAGCAGAGCTCCCCTGTCCTACAGCAGACCTCCCCTGTCCTACAGCAGACCTCCTCTGTCCTACAGCAGACCTCCCCTGTCCTACAGCAGACCTCCTCTGTCCTACAGCAGATCTCCTCTGTCCTACAGCAGACCTCTCCTGTCCTACAGCCGGGCTCCCCTGTCCTACAGCAGACCTCCCCTGTCCTACAGCAGACCTCCTCTGTCCTACAGCAGACCTCCTCTGTCCTACAGCAGACCTCCCCTGTGCTACAGCAGACCTCTCCTGTCCTACAGCAGACCTCTCCTGTCCTACAGCAGACCTCCCCTGTGCTACAGCAGACCTCTCCTGTCCTACAGCAGACCTCCCCCCCTCCTCACCTGTCCCAGGGTGGGCTCCTGGTCCCCCAGGCCCACGATGAGGATGCAGTCAGCCTGGCGGATACAGCGCTGGGTCCAGGGGGTCATACTGCTGTCCGTCTGGTACAGAACAATCCGGTTTATATCCTCCTGCTGGGCCAGCCAGCCAGACAGCCGGTACTCATGGATACTGAAGAGAGGGATAGAGAGAGACGGACAGAGAGAGAGACGGACAGAGAGAGAGAAGGAGAGAGAGACAGAGGGAGAGAGAATTGAATTGAGAAAATTGAAATGGAATTGAATTGAGAGAGGGAAAGAGAGAGAAAGGGGGAGATGGAGAGAGAGAGGAGAGAGAGAATGAGAAAAGAGCTAGATTAACACCAGCCCTGAAAGCATGATTACAATATTTATTCAAGTGTGAAACAACAACAACAACAACAAAAAGTCTCCATGGTGATGGAGGCCTACTGACCTGTCGAGAGCAGAGGCCCCGAGTCTCTCTCGAATGATGTCACTGGTCAGCAGAAGGGTGGGACCTGTATTAAAAAAAAATAAAAAATAACGTAACGAAAAGGTCGTGGCCCGTGGTCGGACGTGACGCCGGGGCACATGACGCAACTTCCAGATCAACGCTCAGGCCCCAAGAGGCCTGGCGGTTGACGTGGGGCTTCACGGTTGATGTCCCCAGGAAGACTCTTCTCAAGTCAAAATGACTCAGGGGGAAAAAACTAAAAACCAGAACAGAACAGTATCCATCTGATAAATGACTGATGTACTGGTTCTGTGCCAGCACGGGCAAAGGAGACGGTTGAAGGTGAAAGATTGGGGAAGGATGTGGGCGTTACCTATGGCGCTGAGGGCGTGGCTTAGCTCCAGGTTGAAGGCGTTGACTGGCACCTCGTCGCACACGGGCAACACGGCCACCGTGGAGAGGTTACTGGCTGGGTTTGTGACGTCAGGGCTGGACGACACGTTACCGAGGCCCAAGCCAGAGCCTGGAGGGAGAGGGAGAGGGAGAGAGGGAGAGAGGGAGAGAAAGAATGAGCAAGAAAATGAACGAGAGAGAGAGAGGGTTTAAATGTTGAAGTGATAGAGTGAATGGAATAGCCTGGAGGATAGAGGAGGGAAAAGACTGAACACAGAAAAGAAAGACAGGATCGGGGCCTGGAGATGGAAAGAGGTGTAGAGGGGGGAGGACTGCCAGGTGAAGCTCACCTGAGAAGGGCCCACGGACTTGTTGCAGGTTCCCCAGAATCTTCTGTCCCAAAAGGTGGATTAACCGCGTCACCACCTGTATGTACAGTCACAGAAACACTGGTCAACAGGGCATACACACACTCACTCGCTCGCTCACGCACGCACGCACGCACGCACGCACGCACGCACGCTCGCTCGCTCGCTCGCTCGCTCGCTCGCTCACACGCACACGCACACGCACACGCACACACACACGCTCTCTCTCTCTCACACACACACACACACACGCTCTCTCTCTCACACACACACACACACACACACACACACACACACACACACACACACACACACACACACACACACACACACACACACACACACACACACACACACACACACACACACACACACACACACACACCTGAGGATATCTGCGTTTGATGTTGTTGAGTGTTCCCTCAGGCAGTTTCACCAGCTCTGTATCTCTGACTGCGTGGACTGTGGTGGCACGGGGCTGTCTGGTTAGAGCCTCAACCTAGGGGAGGGAGAGAGAGAGGGTGAGAATGGATAGGAGGAAGGGAGAGAAAGAGAAGAGAGGGAGGGAGAGGAGAGGGAGCAGACAGATGAGAGAGGATGACACAGATTAGAGGAGAAAGAGACAGCAGGATTGGACTCACACACTCATTATGTTCTCAGTCCTTCCTGGTAAAAGCTCATGGCTGTCTTATAGAGCATTAAACAAACTGAAAACGTGTTGTGTTTTTACACCTTTTTAAAAAACAAAAATCTTCTAGCCACCGGTTTTCATTGAAGCTGTGGGCTAAATTTCCATTATTTACACACTAAACAAAATGAGGGGTGAACCTTCCTTCACATTGTTAAGGTTTATGGGCCAGAAACATTTCTGAGGAAAAAATAACACCAGACGCGTGAAAAAAATTTGTAAATCATAACTCTTCTTTTTTTGTTACGCAAGAGTTTATTTTTTCCATACGAGTAGAATTCTCCTCTAACTGAACTGAAGGGTCAGTCTGTGTGTCTGACATGGCAGGCTGACGGTGGTTGCCCGGATACGCGAATTAAAGGTGGAGTCTCTCACCACTCCGATGAGGTCGCCCCGCCCGTACTCCCCCACCAGCTCCTTCTTCCCGTTGGCCTTGCGGATGACGGAACGCAGGCGGCCGTTAAGAATAATGTAGGTGCAGTCCGACTGGTCGTCCTGCCTGCGTCCAGAAAGGAGACGGGAACGTTACTGTAGGGCTCTCAGGTAACTCAGCTAACAGATTACTGTATAGCTGTTGGGTAACTAAGGTAACAGATTGTTGTTGGGCTCTCAGATAACTCAGGGTAACAGATTGCTGTATAGCTGTTGGGTATCTAAGGTAACAGATTGTTGTTGGGCTCTCAGATAACTCAGGTAACAGATTGCTGTATAGCTGTTGGGTATCTAAGGTAACAGATTGTTGTTGGGCTCTCAGATAACAGAGGTAGCCATCAGGCAGCTTGTCGTGCTGGGATTGGCTCTTAAATCGAAGGCTGGGGGAAGGGGGGGGGGGGGGGGGGGGGGTTTCGTTTAGTGGGGGTAGTGTGGAAGGGGGCGGGGGGGGTACCTGGTATAAGGCAACGCCCAGCCTCCACGGCCATCCAGTCTATGGCGAAGTCCATCTGACGCGACGAAGGCCGACATGCGAACCGCCACCGTATGTGGGCGGCGCTCAGCACCACGCTGGGCTGCTCTCGCATGATCCTGCAGGGGGCGACAGAGAGCAGAGCGTAAAGCACGACCACGCTCACAGCTTCACTTCCTCTCAAACAGCTGTGCGTGGCTGAACGTTATATGCACACTAGGCATACTGTGGGATTTATTTTTTATTTTTTTACACAGTCAAATCACAACTCATGCTTTGAATACCTTCCATGGATATTCTCTGTACAGACAACGTGGGTCTAGAAATTTGACTATGAAAATGACTCTCCCCGCACTTTCCTTAAGTTCTCTGGATAATAATACTTGATTTAAAAGAAAGTCCGAAGCTGAAGGCATGTACAGAGGGTGCATACAGTATATATTTAAGACAAAATCTCCTTCATACCACAGACACTAATCTACGATAAAACAAGCCTCACGTGCATTGCATGGATCCCAATGTGCTTTACTATTGAGTGGGGGTCATTTAGTACTTCTTTCTGTGACACACTGAGGATGTTAACATGTCCTGTGATCAAAAGCAAGCTGGTACACTATAGCAACAGATTTTCTAAAAATATATTTTCTGCCCAATGTGGGGCTGAACCATAGACTGTAAAAAACTAAATGGACAAAAGTGACTCTGACATTCCATTGGCTTGGGAAAGTGTAGTTTTTATGTTGCCGTGTTGTGCAAACTAGAGCCAGAGAGAAAAAGGGGGGGGGGGGCTTATATGAAGTCCGGGCCGGGTCAGAGTCGTCCACTAAGGGCGTGAGATACCGCCCCCAACCGAGTGCTTTGACATGCAGTCAACGGGCGCCCAATTGACCAGCTAGAGATCGATGAAACACGGACCACTAACCGAATGACTCGCCCCTAACCTGGGCGACGTAATCGGCAAGTACGCGACGCCCTATGGGGCTACCAGCCAGTCGGCACTGGAAACAAATCCTCTTTAACCCCCTTCCCTCCCAGGCTCACTCGTAGAAGTCGGACTTGGAGATCTTGAGGAAGGTGCAATCCCTCACGGCCTTGATGGTGAAGATTAGGGGCTCCCCGGGTGAGCACGGCCAGCTGGCCCACCATCTCGCCCGGCTGGGTCACGAACAGGCACACCGCCCTCCTGCTTTGTCAATCATCCGCTGGTACACGTGCAGGCAGCCAGACAGGACGAAGTGGAGACTGACATCCTGGCCAAGGAGAGGGTGAGGGGGGGAAAGCTGATTTAGCCACATCTTTCGCCCCACATGGGAACGTTTAACACCAAAACTTGGCAAGACCAGTCAAGCATAACTATGAGGAAACGCACTGTGAAATATACATATCTTATGGGAGAAAGGAGAGGGGGAAGAAATTAAGAATGAGAGAGGGATGTAGGAGAGATGAGACATGGGAACGGCCGGCGGTAGAGGAAACGAAAAAGAGGATGACGGACAGAAAGGAGGGAAGGGAGGAGAAGTGAAAGTGAAAAGTGAAAGAGGGATGCAGTACTACTCACAGAGGAAGAGAGATTACACTCATATTTAGGCATTTAGCTGACGCGCTTTTCCAAAGCGATTTACATAAGTGCACG
Source organism: Synaphobranchus kaupii (assembly GCA_029718625.1). Taxonomy (NCBI): domain Eukaryota; kingdom Metazoa; phylum Chordata; class Actinopteri; order Anguilliformes; family Synaphobranchidae; genus Synaphobranchus; species Synaphobranchus kaupii. The sequence goes on from CM056379.1 coordinate 12,175,121, forward strand.
CAAAACATTTGAGGAAACAAAGAGCTTATGCAGAGTCATTAGGGTCATAACCGATAGTGGCCCTTAATACACAACTTACGTAAATGTAGTACATACACCTACAACATAAAGTTAGGTCTGTTAGTAGGTGCAAGAGGGGGACTGAGAGTGTAGAGCTTCATGCAGTAAATGGGTTTGAGGGCACAGGTGTAGTGTGGAATGGGTACGAGGGTACTGTACAGGTGCAGTGTGGAATGGGTACGAGGGTACTGTACAGGTGCAGTGTGGAATGGGTACGAGGGTACTGTACAGGTGCAGTGTGGAATGGGTACGAGGGTACTGTACAGGTGCAGTGTGGAGATGGGTACGAGGGTACTGTACAGGTGCAGTGTGGAATGGGTACGAGGGTACTGTACAGGTGCAGTGTGGAATGGGTACGAGGGTACTGAGGATGGGTTACGAGGGTACTGTACAGGTGCAGTGTGGAATGGGTACGAGGGTACTGTACAGGTGCAGTGTGGAATGGGTACGAGGGTACTGTACAGGTGCAGTGTGGAATGGGTACGAGGGTACTGTACAGGTGCAGTGTGGAATGGGTACGAGGGTACTGTACAGGTGCAGTGTGGGAATGGGTACGAGGGTACTGTACAGGTGCAGTGTGGAATGGGTACGAGGGTACTGTACAGGTGCAGTGTGGAATGGGTACGAGGGTACTGTACAGGAGGGTATAGATGTAGCATAGATGGGCTGATAAAGCTGTGGTAAATATCCAGAGTTCAGGGTTTAGAGGGCAGCAGAGGGCAGCAGAGGGGTGTTTTGGGCCTACCTGGTCCCCCCTGTCGCGCCAGGACCGCCCCGGCTTTGGCGTGGTGTAGAGTCACTCTCCGTTCAGTAAGTTAGGATCCTGCCCGAGAGAGACAGAGAAAGAGGGAGGAGGGGGGGAATGGAAGGAGCAAGGGAGAGAGAGAGAGAGAGAATGATGAAACAAACGTGTGTTAAGATCCGGCTATTTCAGAAAGACTGCGACGGTTTCCTCCGTCCGTCTGAGTCCGGCACCAAGGCCGCGGCAAAGGTCAAAGGCGGCATGCGTCGACGGATGAGGATCGAAAGCTGTCTCTGGACAGTTAGAGAGTGGGGAAATTTTGAGACGCAATCGAATTTAGTAAAAGATGGTGAAATAAGGCTGGTTTTGTGTTGGGCCAAAAAAAAGGGGAAACAAAAAAAAAAAAAAA
>CM056379.1:12178573-12278573 GCA_029718625.1 Synaphobranchus kaupii
CCAGTGTGAATGGGTACGAGGGTACTGTACAGGTGCAGTGTGGACTGGGTACAGGGTACTGTACAGGTGCTAGTGTGGAATGGGTACGAGGGTACTGTACAGGTGCAGTGTGGAATGGGTACGAGGGTACTGTACAGGTGCAGTGTGGGAATGGGTACGAGGGTACTGTACAGGAGGGTATAGATGTAGCATAGAAATTGGGGCTGATAAAGCTGTGGTAAATATCCAGAGTTCAGGGTTTAGAGGGCAGCAGAGGGCAGCAGAGGGTGTTTTGGGCCTACCTGGTCCCCCTGGTCGCGCCAGGACCGCCCCGGCTTTGGCGTGGTGTAGGAGTCACTCTCCCGATCAGTAAGTTAGGATCCTGCCGAGAGAGAGACAGAGAAAGAGGGAGGAGGGGGGGAATGGAAGGAGCAAGGGAGAGAGAGAGAGAGAGAATGATGAAACAAACGTGTGTTAAGATCCGGCTATTTCAGAAAGACTGCACGGTTTCCTCCGTCCGTCTGAGTCCGGCACCAAGGGCCGCGGCAAAGGTCAAAGGCGGCATGCGTCGACGGATGAGGATCGAAAGCTGTCTCTGGACAGTTAGAGAGTGGGGAAATTTTGAGACGCAATCAAATTTAGTAAAAGATGGTGAAATAAGGCTGGTTTTGTGTTGGGCCGAAAAAAAGGGGAAAACAAAAAAAAAAAAAACTATGCCAGGCCAGAGACGGGGCTCTCTGAGACGGGCAGGCGGGTGGAGAGCGTCCAGCGCATGGTGGTCCGGGCTGACATTCCGGTTGAAAAGAAAGGACCTCCGAATTGCCGCTGCTGAAAGTTTAAGAGGTACTTGGGAGTTTTTAAGGGGCATTTAAAAAGCTAAATGAACCACTCAAGAAACAAATCAAACCAAACATTTAGTCTGCAGCCGGTCATTAGCTTCTGTGCTTCCTAAAAGTCTAAACACTTCTATCGATTCTATTTACAATTCTACTTTTTTGCCCATTCCTGTTTTTGCTATTATTCGCCTTTCGAGCACCTTTCACTGAATCCCTGTGGGTTTCTCAAGACGAGACGACCCCTGACAGAAACAGAATATACTGAAGACATATACATAAGACACATTATCAAGAATTTGCAACACGTGCAAAACATACAAATTATTGCCACTATCAGACTGCAACAATAGATTACACAACGTGAAATACCACGATGAATAATCGCCACTTTTCTCTTCTACAAGCAGCGCGACGCGCACCTCTTCACCCCCCCCCCCCCCCCCCCCCCCCCCCCCATTCGTGTCAACGGCTCTCGCTCGTCCCGACTGAGGAGCTTTTCCACCCAAGCTCCTCAGTGGTGGAATGAGCTTCCCATTCCCCTACGTTCTACTCAAACTCTGCCTGCATTCCGTCGAGGCCTGAAGACACACCTCTTCAGACTACCTTGACCGATATACTAATCAAGGGACCTTTTCTCATGGTACTTGTTCCCTGTGTTTTCTTGTCAAACTGTTTGCTATAGTTTATAATAGTATTTAGAATAGAATTATAGTATAGCTGATTTACCCACAGCTTACTGTGAACTACACTCAATGTTCATTACTAGGGATAGCTGCTACGTTATGTGAAGGATGTGCTTTGTCTTATCTGTACAATATGCACTTATTGTATGTCGCTTTGGATAAAAGCGTCTTCTAAATGACTGTAACGTATAATGCATTTATCACTATATTTTAAAGGAAGTCCACGTATTATAAAATGCGTGGGAGTTGGTTCCGTTTTCTTGTAATTGGCGGATGGGAACGCACCTCGAGTTGCATGAGCTTGAGAATCTCCTTCTGGGCCTCCTCAAACAAGGAGGCGCTGGCCGCGCCCGTTGCAGCGTCCCATAGCAGTTTCTCCATACCGCCCTCCTCCTCGGGGTACAGGTAGACCCCCGACGGGACCTCGTCCACGGTCACAGACTTCCTCTCCCTCTGGTCCTGGGACACTGACTGAGGGGGACAGGTAGGGAGCACGGGCTAAATGTGCCCAACATGGTAGCGCGGTGCAGTAGCACATATTCAATTCCATTTGATTTATAACACTAATAAATACACAGACGTGTGTATATAAATATACAGTATATATGCAGGTCAGGTATAATGTGTATGCACTCACTCTCACACATATACACACACACACACGCACACACGCACAAACACATTCACCGGTGCACACACTCACTCAAACTCACATGCACGCAATCACTCATTTCAGTCACACGCATGCACGCACGCACACACGCCGCGCACATACACGCACACACGCCTACACACACACACACACACACACACACACACACACACACACGCACGCACGCACACACACGCACGCACACACGCGCACACACACACACACACACGCATACACACACACACACACACACACACACACACACACGCACGCACACACGCACACACACACGCACACACACACACACACACACACACACACGCACGCACGCACACACACACACGCGCATTCAAATCCAAGCTTCTTGTCCTCCCCTTCTTATTCATTATTCCTACACTTGTTTATCTTCTCAGGACACACTCTGCATCCAAGCTGGTCCCTCACTGTCCTTCAACAGTAAAACCCTGCCCCTCCCCCTCTCTCCTCCTCTCCTCCCCTCCCCTCTTACCCGTGTGAAGGCGGGCGGGGTGGGGGCGCCTTCCTCGGCGGAGACGGAGATGCGGCCTCTCTCGTACGCCATGTCGAAGTCCGAGCGCAGACCCTTCTGCATGCCTGCGCAGACGGAGAGGCGTGAGACCAGCGTGCAAAAACAGACAAAGGGTCCGCCCACCTACGGAGGCTGAACTGTGCCAAAAAAAGAACTTACAAAGCAAAACAAACAAGCGGAAATCCCTGAGTGGGCGGTTAGAATTGGCAAATGAACGCTGTTAAAAAAACGAAACAAACAACAATTAAAAAAACGATGATAGAAGCAAAATCCCAGGCAAAGAGCAATGCAAATGAGCTGAATGACAGACAGTGTAGCCCAGTGCAAATGAGCTGAATGACAGACAGTGTAGCCGAGTGCAAATGAGTGCACCACACAAGACTCTTTATCATTTTGCTTTTGGTGTTTTAAGGCAGACTGGGGCAATGAAGGTCACACTGAGGGCCGGGGGTCAGCTGAGATTTGGGGGGGGGGGGGGGCAGGTACACACTCACCTGCTATGTCCACAGGCATGGAAATGGCCCTACTGAGAGTTGGCACTGTGGCTCCCTCCTTCCCATGATCCCCTCCTGCAAGCACACACACATACAGGAGTGTGATACAGTCACCCTCACACACACAGACACACACACATACAGGAGTGTGGTACAGTAAGAACCAAGCAAACTGGGAATCGAACCCACAACTTTGGAATTTCAAGCCCACTTCACTAACCACCATGCTACACTACTGCTCATTACTGCCAACAAACACCATGCCTAATTTCATTAATCTGTATAAAAACACATTATCTGTACGAGCATCTCTCTAATGTGACAGACCATTAACAAGAAAGCCAATTCTCCTTGTGAATGTTTGTGCAAACATCGCCTCACGCAAAGCTCAAGCGAGCTTTTTCAGTGAAATCGGTTGTTGAATAGCAGAGGTGAGGTAGTGTAAGGGCACGGGGGGGGGGGGGGGGGGGGACCGTAACAACGGAGATAAAGGTCGGGACTCCGCCCTGTTCGTGGAGCTGCCCTGGTCTTAGCGGCCGTCTCCATTATAGGTGGTGAATAATGGATGATCCACTCTCTGCCCCCCACCCCCCACCCTGCCTGCCCGCTCCCCAGGAGGGCCTTCATTTGCTGAGACAGGACATGAACAAAGCCGCTTTCATCTCCTCCTCGCAGGACAAGGGAGTGGGGGTAGAGGGGGGGGTAATGGTAAGGGGGCAGTTGAGACGGGCTTAGTGACCCCCCCCCCCCCCCCCCGGGTTATGATAATGATAATGCATGGCATTTATATAGAGCGCCTTTCTCACACTCAAAGCGCTTTACAATGATGAGGGGGGGAACTCGCCTCAACCGCCACCAATGAGTAGCACCCACCATGGGTGATGCAACGGCAGCCATTTTTGCACCAGAAATGCTCACCACACATCAGCTGAGGTGGAGAGGGAGAGAATGATTTTAGCCAATTAACCTGGGTGGCAGATTGAAAGAGCCAGTTTGGGAGTTTAGCCAGGACACCGGGGAAACCCCTACTCTTTGCGGGTTAACATTCCAGTGGTTCGATCCTCCATTTGTTTTACAGGAACACTTGCGGCTTTCTGACCCAATATCAGCGCGTAAATAGGCCTACAACGTCCTGTTCAGTGGAAATGCAGATAAATTGCAGTTATCCGTTTCTCTCGCTCTACTTTATTGCTCCTTCTGCTGCTTCCTTCCTTCACGAATTTCAATAGCGGTTCTTCTAGCTCTCGTCTCTCTGTCGCCCCCTTCCCCTCACCTTGAGCTTCCATCTTGATGGCGGCCCTCGCGTTGCTCCTCGGTCACCGTCAGGCTACCGAAGCGTTTGCCTGTGGCGGACGGGGCTGGTGCGGGTCGGGTGGGGGGAGAGGGGCAGCAGGCGTAGTGGCTGCATCTCCTGTGGGGGCGGGGAGGGGTAGGGGAAATCACCTCCGTTAGCTACAACTCACAGAAACACCATGTGGATACACTTTAGAGTCTCAGACGCATTCCTGAAGGATGAGTTAACAGGATGCAAAGAAAAGCCTGTGTTTATTTGTGTGTGTGTGTGTGTGTGTGTGTGTGTGTGTGTCTGTACCTACATGATTATGTGAAAGAGAGGGAGTGTGTGTGTGTCTGCCTGTGTGTGTCATGCCGGCAGGCGGCTGGCAGCAGAAACACCCGAGCTTAGTATTGTAACATCCGTCCTCTTTTAAAAGATCGTGGATGCACAATGTTGTGTGTGTGTGTGTGTGTGTGTGGTGTGTGTGTGTGGTCTAAATGCAGGGCTGAAATGTTGAGAGTACAGCAGGCTCACATGGCTGAAGAGCTCATTAGTCAGCCCCAGGTAGTTGTGCAGAGCCAGCACTGTTAACCCTCTGGAGCCGAACCATGATAATCTGTATCAGAGAGAGAGAAAAAGACATGAGCATATTTATCAATCACACACACACACACACACACACACACACACACACACACACACACACACACACAGAGACACACACACACACACACACACACACACACACACACACACAGACACAGACACACACAGACACACACACACACACACACACACACACACACTCCCCTCACCTGCACCTACACGGACAAGACTCTCCGGATACTTCTCAAAGATGGACAGGAAGGCCTCCACAGGGAGGCGCAGCACGGTGGACAACCTCGGCTGCCCGTGCCAACACTGTCCGGTATGGCTTTCTGGTGGCCCTGCCACACACAGAAAACAAAGAGCTCTCGCAACACTAGCCCACTACAGACGGTCCTCCAACAAAATAAATTTTTATGTTTTAGTCAATTTTGTAATGTTTCGGTACAAAGGGTATTGGGCACACTATTCCATTTTATCCTTAAATCCACAACAATGTACTTTATTCGATGAGATAAACAGTGAACCGAAACTAACTCTTCAAACTACAAAACTCTGAGAGGGGGATAAGGAACACAAAGACAGGAGACCAGTTGCATTGAAAAGTTATGCATTATACAGGAAGCACAGACTGTGCAACAGGAAGTCGGGGCTCACAGTGATGACATCCAGGATGCTGAGGAGACTGTGGACGCTGTCTCCTGGGTACACCTCCTTTACCACTGCATCTTTACCCGTCCTGCGAGAACACAACCATGCAACACGTCAGAACACAAAACAACTATGCAACACATCAGAACACAAAACAACTATGCAACACATCAGAACACAAAACAACAATGCAACACATCAGAACACAAAACAACTATGCAACACATCAGAACACAAAACACAACAATGCAACACATCAGAACACAAAACAACAATGCAACACATCAGAACACAAAACAACAATGCAACACATCAGAACACAAAACAACAATGCAACACATCAGAACACAAAACAACAATGCAACACATCAAAACACATCACAACACGCAAAACACAATACATCACAACACATCACAACACAAAACAACAATGCAACACATCAGAACACAAAACAACAATGCAACACATCAGAACACAAAACAACAATGCAACACATCAGAACACAAAACAACTATGCAACACATCAGAACACAAAACAACAATGCAACACATCAGAACACAAAACAACAATGCAACACATCAGAACACAAAACAACAATGCAACACATCAGAACACAAAACAACAATGCAACACATCAGAACACAAAACAACAATGCAACACATCAAAACACATCACAACACGCAAAACACAATACATCACAACACATCAAAACAAAACACAACACCTCAAAACACAACACATTAAAACAAAACACAACACAACAACATGTCTAAACACAACAGGACACAACAGGACACATCAAAACACAACACATGAAAACAAACACAACACGTCAAAACATACCACAGGTGGAAGCTACAGTTCCTTCAAAGAATGCTAGTCCTACCACAAAGACCTTATCTAGACATGGTCACTCAGAATGCTAGTCCTACCACAAAGACCTTATCTAGACATGGTCACTCAGTATGCTAGTCCTACCACAAAGACCTTATCTAAACATGGTCACTCAGTATGCTAGTCCTACCACAAAGACCTTATCTAGACATGGTCACTCAGTATGCTAGTCCTACCACAAAGACCTTATCTAAACATGGTCACTCAGTATGCTAGTCCTACCACAAAGACCTTATCTAGACATGGTCACTCAGTATGCTAGTCCTACCACAAAGACCTTATCTAGACATGGTCACTCAGTATGCTAGTCCTACCACAAAGACCTTATCTAGACATGGTCACTCAGTATGCTAGTCCTACCACAAAGACCTTATCTAGACATGGTCACTCAGTATGCTAGTCCTACCACAAAGACCTTATCTAGACATGGTCACTCAGTATGCTAGTCCTACCACAAAGACCTTATCTAGACATGGTCACTCAGTATGCTAGTCCTACCACAAAGACCTTATCTAGACATGGTCACTCAGTATGCTAGTCCTACCACAAAGACCTTATCTAGACATGGTCACTCAGTATGCTCTTATCAAAGTGTTGTTCTGGGACGTTAAGTGGTGGTAATCACTAACATCTTAATCGGATGGCAAACCGTGAAACTAACTAATCGCACGCGCAGTCAAACATGCGAATGCACTCGCTCAAACACTTGCTCATGAGAATATCTGAATTCCCCCAATCAACAATCTCCCCAAAAGCACATACATACTCTTGCTAGGCTTGAAATGCACTCAATAAAAAAAAACCCACGCACATACACAAATACACACACGCGCACATGTACACACATGTACACACACGCACACACAGACCTGGCCAGTGAGACACAGCTCCAGTTTTCCGTCCTGCACCACGTAGATGCTGCTGTCAGGCTGTCCCGGGCGGAAGACATACTCCCCCTGCTGGAACTGCAGGAACACCATGTGCTTACACAGCTCCAGAAACAGCGGCTTCTCAAAGTGTCCCAGAACCCTGCGGGGTAACCACGGCGACGCGGGAGGGTTAGCAGCACGACAGACCCCGCCCACAATCCAACCAAACTAACTGATGATAGCAGAGGACAGAAACACACACATACGTACTCAGGCACACGCACATGCATACAGACACAGACACACATCCACATATTCATGTTCATGTCTACAGGGAGCTGCTACATTATGATAGAACTGCACTTTATCTGACCTGTTTGTAGTTGCTTCAATGACCTTCGGTATGCATTTATTGTGCATTGCTTTGGATAACAACGTCTGCCAAATGAATGTGATGTAATGCATGTACACACACACGCACGCACGCACGCACACACAAACACACGCGCACGCACACACGCACACACGCGCACACACGCACACGCGCACACACGCACACACGCACACACACAAACACACAAACACGCGCACAACACACACACACACACACACACGCATCAGACAGACACACGTACCGCACATTCTTGAGCATGTAGAGCACCTCGGAGGGGAGGTGGGAATTGGCCACATCGAACTCTGTGAGGTCAGCCTCCAGCACAGAGGGAGGAGGCTCCTTCATCTGCAGCGTGGGGACCTCCTTCTTAAAGCGCAGGATCCTGGGGGGAGGGAGGCGCAGGAGGGGCGGAGAGAATGAGGAGCAGGAATAGATGGGGGAAAAAGAGAGGCAGAGAGAGATAGAGAGACACAGAGAGAATGAGTGAGAGAGAGATAGAGAGACACATAGACAGAGAGAGAGAGAGGCAGAGATAGACAGAGACAGGGAGGGAGAGAGCAAGAGAAAGAAAGAGAGAGAGAATGGTGTAGAGAGTCAAGGGGGAGACTGTTTATTGCCACTATTGCCACCACAGTGCAGTTACCAGCAGCTTTAATACCAAACTCATGATATATTAAATGCAAGGCTGCTTCTCACTTTTTGGCAATGTTGAGCATCTTCTGCTTCTTCTTTAGACGTGGCCGTGAAGAGGAGGTACTGCCCACCAGGGAGGAGGTGGACTGCGACACCTGGAGGAGAGGGATAGGGGAGAAAGGGCAGGAGGGCAGGAGGACAGGTAAGTGTGGTTTCTGACCAGGGCTAGTCTGATAACTAAGAACACAGAGAACACCATTCAGCTGAGACCCACCCAACATGGCAACCTTACCCAACATGGCAACCCCACACTCACCTTCCTCATGATTTTACGCCCATAGAACATGACCTTGTCCCTTTTGCGGAAGCGGTATTTGGGGGTTTCCTGCGCCTCCAGGTCTGCGCGTCCCACCACAGGAGAGAGGGAGAAGAGAGAAATCAACGGCCTGTGACCTTTCCTTCCACTGAACTACTGATCTCAGAACAGCAGGAAGCAAGGGGAGAGCTGACTGATCTCAGAACAGTCAGCATTGAGGGACGAGTGTGCTGATCTCAGGACAGTCAGCACGGAGGGACGAGTGTGCTGATCTCAGAACAGTCAGCACGGAGGGACGAGTGTGCTGATCTCAGGACAGTCAGCACGGAGGGACGAGTGTGCTGATCTCAGAACAGTTAAGGCAGTAGGATCAGCAGACTCATCTCAGAACAGGCAGGGGGATTAGGAGAAGAACTGTCTCAAGGGGGAAAAAGTGCAGCTAATGAAACCTTGACTGACACAGTAACGGATAAACCACAGACCCATAACGGCGAGAACACAGGCAGAAACATGAGTGTGCCGCCATAATGAGGCTCGGGAAGACAGACACACGGATGTTGTGGAGACAGAGAGATGTACGGACGGCAGGCGGGGGTCGGGGGGTACTGACTTCGCAGCTGGATCCTCCGCAGGACGAAGAAGATGAGGATGGCGATGAGGACGATGGCGATTCCTGCGCCGATTACGATCCCCACCATCTACATGGGAGGGGGGGGGGGGGTGAGAGATATAGGGGGGTTGAAGGTAAAGGGTAAGGAGAGAGGGAGAGATGGGGGGATGAAGGTAAGGAGAGAGGGAGAGATGGGGTATGAAGGTAAAGGGTAAGGAGAGGGAGAGGAAGAGAGGTGGACAGAGGAAAGAGAGAAAAGAGGAAATCAGGAGTGAGAGAAGCACAGGTAAAGAGAGGGAAAGATGGAGGGAGTAGCAGAGAAAGTAAGAGAGGAGGAACAGGGAGGTTGCGCAAGGGGAAGGAGAGATAGACGGAAAGAAAGAAGGACAAACAGGAAGAATGAGGGAAAGAGATGGAGGTGTAGAAGAACAGGGGGAGGAAGAGAAATGACATTAGGAAGGCTGATATCATTTAACTCAATCCAATCACCATCATAGAGTTACAGTTTACCACATAAATAATGCAATAACATGGCAAAAAAACAAGTCTGGGACCCAAGGCACAGCAGTAATGACCTTTCCCATCAGCCACTGGTGCTAAAACCATATGAACATAAGGCCAGTCCATCCGTCCAAACACACAGACTCACCATGCTGGTCTGAAGCTGATCCTCCACAATAGACTTGATATTGACCAGCCCTTCCTGCAATAGAAAAAAAAAAACCATATTTAAATATGAGACATGGCTTCTGTTATGAAGTAACATCTGAAGTGTCAAAAGGAGAAGTAGGTATCTGATATGAAGGCTATTTTATTTATTTTTTAAAGTATTTTTCAATGCGTTTCATTTGTATAGCGCTTTTCACAAAGGACACTGCCACAAAGCAGAGATCCGGGCCTGAAACATGTATTCACATGATCGGTTTGGAATCCCACATCCAAAAATATGCTTCTAAAAATTTAACTGTTTAACCACATTTTCTGCATCCTTTATCAAAATGCCTTGTGGACTAAACTATGAAACAAGTGCAGTTTTTCAGCATCGTGTATTGTTTGGAGGTCACACTGCCATGTCCAACACTCTGGGCTGGTTTCCCAGACATGGATTAAGCCTTGTCTGAGACTAAAAAATTGTTTCAATGGAGATCTTCATTGAATTTTTCTTTTAGTCTCAAACTAGGCTTAATCCATTATCTGGGATGCCGGCCCTACATGTGTGCATTTCAAGGCGCTGACAGTCTGTTATTCTGCGATTTAGAGACCAGGGGCCGCATGTATAAAACTCTTGAGTAAAAGAATGCGTAAAAGAATGCTCAGGGAGAAAGTGGGAAATCTGCTTACGCAAAGTTTTACATTTTCTCCCTCTGCCTTTTGGTCATGGTGTCGCCATGTCACACTGACTCCAAACATTGCGTACGTATGGTACAGTGTGTGCAGAGGGCATTTTTCTGCTCAGCACTGTTTATACATGTGGCCCCAGGAAGGGAAGACATGGGGTGCATGCAGCTCAGTTGTTTTTGTGGTTTTTTTTGCTTTAAATCTAAGGACTACGCCTCTGCAGTGGAGGTATCTGTGATCTTAACTCCTGATTTCAGAGAGGAGATGGAGCTGAAAGATCAGATACACGTGTGTGTGTGTGTGTGTGTGTGTGTGTGTGTGTGTGTGTGTGTGTGTGTGTGTGTGTGTGTGTGTGTGTGTGTGTGTGTGTGTGTGTGTGTGTGTGTGTGTGTGTGTGTGTGTGTGTGTGTGTGTGTGTGTGTGTGTGTGTGTGTGTGTGTGTGTGTGTGTGTGTGTGGCGCACAATTCCGTCTCTCTCACGCTCCAGAGCACGGGATATGGAGCACGTTCCCAGAGCATTCCTGTCACTCTAGACTCGACCCCGGGGTCTAACAAGGGGGCGGGCTTTCATTGCCCCCTGCCCCCCTGGGAAAGGCATGCTGGGAAACACAATAAACATTGTTCTTTACGCCACTTTCCGCCGCTGGCTGCTATGACAACCGTTACTGTAACCGCCGCCTGTCCCTCGCATCTAGTCAAGGGGTTTCAAGTAGTGATGGGCAAAACAGTTCACTTCAGTGACTCGAATCACTATAATCAGTTCATTAAAAAGATTCGTTCACCGAATCGTTCAGTGCTTGGGCGGAGCTCCGACTGCGTACTGCGTAGTCCGACTCACTCAGTGAACTGAAACGGCCGAACGGTTCATGCGGAAGTGCTGTCGCTTTGACAAACGCGCCAAACTCCGTTTACAAATCTTGATATTTTAAAAGTTTCCTCGTTGAATATCAATATTGGAGGTGAACGCTGGTTTTCAATGACTTTTAAGTCTTAACTTGCTGGGCCTGATTCTGGCAGTTTGAGCCGCTGATTATCACTCAGGATCACGTCACGTTAACTCACTGTGTCTAGTAGCCTTCAGTGAACGAATCACGACACGTTTGCTCGCAGAAGTCCACTCTGCACGCTCGCTGCCTTCGCTCGGCGCCTCCGCTCGCCCGTGAATGATTCGTTCAGCACAACAGAACTGGTTCGCAGGGGACGAATCACGTTCACTTCGCGGCAGTCCCTCCCCCTCCCTGCACGCTCGCTGCTGATCAGATCCGTCCGAGAGCTCAACTGAACTGAGAAATGAACGGATCTTTTCAGTAAGTGATTCAGTTCAGTTCGTTCACCCAAAAGATTCGGTCTTTTGAACGAATCGTTCGCGAACGACACAACACTAGTTTCAAGAGAGGGTTTTGGACTGGAGCAAGTGTGACTCAGTAGTGGTTTGCAGAAGAGAGCAACGCGCAGCCAATCAGTGGAAGCCAAAGGTCTGCTCTGTAGCCAATCACCTTCCAATCAACCTTAAAAATGGCTCAATTTCAGGCCTATACAAAAGCACAGCACCGTAAAGGCACACAGACACAGACAGAGAGACAGACTGACAGACAGACAGAGGGACTGTGAATCAGCTGACCACAGGCAACATGAGAAGACCTGCACTTCCCTCCTTCGGCTACTCAGCCGCTAACTGTGGCTAAATACCATGTCATACAGCGCTGCAGAATGCCCGAGTGCAGATGGCATCGCCGCTCGTCAATAATGCCGTGGGGGAGGGGCAATTGATCCCTTCAGCTGATACCAGGGCCCCGAGTGATCAAGTGATCAGATGTCCGCTGCTGTCTGTTTGGAGATGTGGCTTGGCAGATGGGCAGATGGGGGCAGGGTGGGGGCGGGGTCACTGTGTGTGTGTGTGGGGGGGGGGGGGGGGGTTTAGCAGGGGGAGGTGCGCTCACCTCTGTGGGGTCAGCCTCTTGTTCCGATGTGCTCTGTCCCATTCTAGCCCCACGTCTTCACAGGGCTGGTCCATCAACGGCCGCTGAATAATAATAATAACAATAATAATAATAATAATAATAATAATAAGCTATTCCTGAAGTGCTTTTCCTACTTTATTTTAAAAGAGCTTTAAAAACAATGGGAAATGAAGCAATGCAAGTCAGGGCAGTTAAAGGCAGTTAAAGGCAGTTCAAACAAAGATTAAATCTAATGCATGCAAATACAGGAAGTGAACAGATTAAGAATGAAATTAAATAGAAATTCAAATAAATTAAAAAAACTGGTTTCGGTTTATAAAGTCGAAGAGGAGAGCAGGTAATGCAAACCATATTTAAAACAGCCATATCCCATGCTCATACACATGTTTTTTTTAACATACACAAAAAAAAATAGACCAAGTCATAAGACAAACAAACAAACCAAAGAACAATGGACCATAACAGCACATTTCTTACATAAACAACAATAATAATAACTTCATACTGCTGCGTGAAAGGCCTTCCTCCACCACCTAGTTGCCTGGTGAAAGGGTACAGAACACCAGCATGCCTCGACGCTTGTGTATGTGTGTAAAACGGGCCTTGCTGCGGCCGCCATTATCTCCACATTAATTAAGGGAAGAGATAAGAGATAAGCGTTCACTACGCACACCCAACGGTCCACAGTCCTCCAGATGCTTCCATCTAGGGCTGATCCAGTTAGCCCCTCATTTAACTGATGCCCGGGGGACCTAAAACTCACCAGGGGCCTCTGCCCACCCCTTACCCCTCCATCCATCACCTAGACAACCCACAGGGAGTCAAACACCAAGCCGGTGGCCTCCCCTGAGTTCTACCTCTGAAACTTAACCCCTTCACTGCTGTTAGAATAGACAGTCGCGTCGCGCACACGTTCGATACACGCAAACACACAACCGCGCACACACACAGCATGCGCTGCTGACAGGGATACTGCGCAGAACATGGCACGCAATCTAAACCGAGAGGCTTTGTAATCCGTTATTGACATACCCCACACATGCGCTACGTGACCACACCCTTGCTAGCTGCCTTTCCCTGTCATTTTCGTTTGGCAATCTCTGCTTATCGTTTTGGAGCCAAAGGCAGGCTGTGGTACGCATCTGCATGTGCGGGTAACGGAGTCTCAAATTACCACACGCACACCCATGACACCCAGTGTTTTGTCTTTGTGCGTTTCTGTTCTATCCGGAGTATCTTACGGTAATCCTGCAGAGCACCCCATGTGTGCTCGCGCGTGTGCACACACGTGCACACACACACACACTCACCAGAACAACAGTGTGCTATGAATCAGACTCTTGTTACCCTCATGGTTTATTTTCACCTCAACCTGCACTATCTGTGTTACCCTTACCTACCCATAAACAGCCACCCGGGAGCTCCACCCACTAACTCCCCCATTGGCCAATTTCATTTTCTTGCACCAATCACGCCTGGCTCTGTCACAATACATGTGGGGGAGGTACAGTAAGGTAAAACCATATTTTGGGTCCAAGTTGCGCCTTGGGGCCTCTGCGAGGCACTGCCTTGACTTTTCAAACAGCCAGCTCCTCCCCATGTCATTGTTTGCCCAGAACAATCCAGCCTGTGTCCCAGGGCAAGCGCTGTCTGGGAGGAGCACGGCCAATTTTCCAAGCACAGCTAATTTTGGGGTCTGGGAGGTCATGTGGCATCTCTCGGTGTGTGTTCACTGCACACGCTCAGGCGAGTGGAACACCATTATTGCTCATATATGAAAGGTTTCTGCCCTGTAATTTTCTGCATGCATCATCCTTCAGTCACTTCCCTTGGCCTGAGCATTACAATGGTAAATTAAACAACACACACACACACACACACACACACACACACACACACATTATCAAGGCAGTGACAACTAAGCCTCTGGAGAAAGGCCTATTATTTTATCAATTAATCTAAAGACCATATAAATATAAATCAGCCAGTAGACATGTCCAAACCACTACGTGGGGGAAACCCCACTCATCTCAACGTTACAGGAGAGGCATCCTATGCATGGCAACTGCTGGGGGGAACCGCAGTCTAATAAGTGACACAACCAGATCGTTTTTACTGTAGAGCTTACCTCCTATACTGTACTTGCCAACGAAACGATAGCACTACACTCTCCCTCTCAACTACGATCGTCTGAATCTATTTTTTTTTTTTTAAATCTACTTTAAAAAAAAACCTTTTGCCTTCCACGAGTCCCTCATAAATGACAAATACAAAAAATAAAATAAAAACGGTGCAGTGTAGCTCAGTTGCAATGCCGGTGTGATCATCGTAGCCTACGTTTAGCTAGTGAGTGAGATGATTCCTCCTCTATTGTTCATTAGCCTGGTCAGACACTAGCGAGCTAACCCATACAAATGAACCATAAATGAACAATTTAATGTGACTGTATGTTTTTTTTTTGCCAGCTATCAACAGCACATGCCATGTCCCAACTCGTCAACAAGGACGAAACCGCAGTCTGCGCGGAGATGTGTGTACCTTACAATAATGTATGTGGCTAACGTTGGCTAGCCTGATTTCCTATTTCATATGCACCTATACCAGGCAAAAACACGCCAGCGATCTGCACGCTATTTTAATTTCCAATAAATAACACAAAGCACAATATAATGTCTGCAACTCATTTATGACACTCAGCCAATAAAATGTAGCTAGCTAAAACAGAGAGTAGCCTAAGTTAACCCTGGCAGCGATTGGGAAATATTCAGTTACAGAACGCAATGATGCCAAAGTCCACTGAAGTGTCTGAATAAATCAGTTTAGTGTCTGTTCCAGACAGCTAGCAAGATAGTTAATATTAGCTACATGGCTAACTAGATCCATTTGTTTTGTAAATTTGAGGTTATCCAAACTGGCAAGCCCGCGATAGCTAGTTATCTAATGAACCCGACATCACATTATATTTAGCTTGCTGGGTATCAGCTATGATGACGAAAGTCAGATAGCTAACATTAGCTCGCTATGCTAGATTTGCCATCTAATGTTTATGTCTTCCCAGTCGTGACATTTTCTTTTGTTTGAGCAACCTACAGCATTTAGTTGACATCTTTCTTTTCCGCTGTAACTTGTGTCATTGGGCCGGATGAATGCGATGATGCTGCGTTTTGACCCCCAGCAGCAGCAACAACAGTCAACACCGAGGGAAATTGGCATGCTGGGCGCAGCTTGCTCGCACCTCGACCTGGCATTCGTTTCAAACCATCTTTTAACGCAGTGAAATTTTAGACAAATATTGATATAGCCAGATCAAGGCACATCCCTTTTTAAAAGCAAATCAGTGATGTCACCTTATATCAAATCCCCTTTTTTAACATAACAGCAGGATTTTGATTGCTTAGCTCGCTGTCTTACCTGACCCAGAGCGGTTCTCGTGAATCTCTTCTGTCAAACACCGACTCCGGAAACACCCATTAGAACCAACTCCACCCCTTTGCACTGGAAAAGGGGCTTTGACCAATCGCAACACGGAATGCCTGCCATTTTCACCAATCGTGATCAAGAGAGGCAACCGTCACTCAGAACCCACCCACTTACAATTTGCGGTAGAAATAGCCAATCGTACTGCAGGCTTGCAAAGGGACTCACAAAAGAGATCCATGATTGGTGAGTTACTTTGGGAGTGACGGACAATTAAACCAATGCATTAAAACACACCGGGTCCGCAGTACTGGATTACAAAAAATGTCAATGTTGACTTTACATTACATTACATTACATTACATTCATTTAGCAGACGCTTTTATCCAAAGCGACATACAATAGGTGCATACAGAGAGATCATCAAGATCACTACAGAACAGACAAGACAAAGCACATCCTTCCCATAATGTAGCAGCTATCCCTAGTAATGAACGTTGACTGTAGTTCACAGTAAGCTGTGGGTAAATCAGCAATACTACACTTCTATTCTAAATACTATTATAAACTATAATAAACAGACAGGAAAACACAGGGAACTAGTATACACAGGGAACTGATATTCCTAGGTTAGAATATCAGTCAAGGTGGAGTCTGAAGAGGTGTGTCTTCAGGCCTCGACGGAATGCAGGCAGGGTTGGAGTAGAACGTAGGGGAATGGGAAGTTCATTCCACCACTGAGGAGCTAAGGTGGAAAAACTCCGCAGTCGGGACAAGCGAGAGCCTTTGACACGGAGGGGGGGAAGTGCCAGTCGCCCTGCTGTAGAAGAACGAAGTGGTCGAGCAGGAACATAGTTCTGGATTAAGTCCTGCAGGTAGGCGGGGCCTGTCCTATTGGCTGCAGTGTAGGCCAGGGTCAGAACTTTGAACCTGATCCTGGCTGCAACTGGCAGCCCCACTGGCTTGACCTCAGCAGGGGGGTTACATGGGAAACTTTCGGGAGGTTGAACACAAGCCGGGCAGCTGCATTCTGGATCAGTTGAAGAGGCAGAATGGTGCAGGCTGGTAGGCTTGCGAGCAGGGAGTTGCAGTAGTCCAGGCGTGAGGTGACCATGGTCTGGACAAGAAGCTGGGTGGAGTAGGTGGTCAGGTACGGTCGAATCCTCCTGATGTTGTACAGGAGGAACCTGCAGGACCGAGCCATCGCCCTGATGTGCTCTTTGAAGTCCAGCCGGTCGTCCAGGACCACCCCCAGGTTCCTTGCAGAACGGGAGGCAGCCACCACGGTCCCGTCAACGGTGATGGAGAGTTCATGTAGTGGGGAGGTCTTGTATGGCATGAAGAGGAGCTCTGCCTTGTCAAGGTTGAGCTTCAGGTGATGGGTAGCCATCCACTCAGAGATGTCAGTCAGACAACATTACATTACATTACATTCATTTAGCAGACGCTTTTATCCAAGGCGACGTACAGTAACTGCATACAGAGACATCATCAAGATCACTACAGAACAGACAAGACAAAGCGCATCCTTCCCATAATGTAGCAGCTATCCCTAGTAATGAACGTTGACCGTAGTTCACAGTAAGCTGTGGGTAAATCAGCAATACTACACTTCTATTCTAAATACTATTATAAACTATAATAAACAGACAGGAAAACACAGGGAACTAGTAAACACAGGGAACTGATATTCCTAGGTTAGGATATCAGTCAAGGTGGAGTCTGAAGAGGTGTGTCTTCATGCCTTGACGGAATGCAGGCAGGGTTGGAGTAGAACGTAGGGGAATGGGAAGTTCATTCCACCACTGAGGAGCTAAGGTGGAAAAACTCCGCAGTCGGGACAAGCGAGAGCCTTTGACACGGAGGGGGGGAAGTGCCTGTCGCCATGCTGAAGAAGAACGAAGTGGTCGAGCAGGAACATAGTTCTGGATTAAGTCCTGCAGGTAGGCGGGGCCTGTCCTATTGGCTGCAGTGTAGGCCAGGGTCAGAACTTTGAACCTGATCCTGGCTGCAACTGGCAGCCCCACTGGCTTGACCTCAGCAGGGGGGTTACATGGGAAACTTTCGGGAGGTTGAACACAAGCCGGGCAGCTGCATTCTGGATCAGTTGAAGAGGCAGAATGGTGCAGGCTGGTAGGCTTGCGAGCAGAGAGTTGCAGTAGTCCAGGCGTGAGGTGACCATGGTCTGGACAAGAAGCTGGGTGGAGTAGGTGGTCAGGTACGGTCGAATCCTCCTGATGTTGTACAGGAGGAACCTGCAGGACCGAGCCGTCACCCTGATGTGCTCTTTGAAGTCCAGCCGGTCGTCCAGGACCACCCTCAGGTTCCTTGCAGAGCGGGAGGCAGCCACCACGGTCCCGTCAACGGTGATGGAGAGGTCATGTAGTGGGGAGGTCTTGTACGGCATGAAGAGGAGCTCTGTCTTGTCAAGGTTGAGCTTCAGGTGATGGGTAGCCATCCACTCAGAGATGTCAGTCAGACAAGCAGATATCCTCTCCTTAACCTGTGGGGTAGAGGGAGGGAAAGAGAGGAAGAGTTGAGTATCATCAGCATAGCTATGGTATGAGAAGCCATGTGAATGAATTACTGAGCCAAGAGACTTAGTATACATAGAGAACAGCAGAGGACCCAGTACAGATCCCTGCAGGACTCCTGTAGACAGGGGATGGGGAGCAGAGACGGAACCCTTCCAGGAGACTTGGTAGGATCTATCAGTGAGATATGATACAAACCAAGAGAGGGCAGTTCCAGAAATTCCCATCTCAGTGAGTGTGGAGATCAGGACCGTGGTTGACCGTGTCGAATGCCGCAGACAGGTCAAGGAGAATCAGAACAGAGGAGAGAGAGGAGGCTCTAGCAGTGGCGAGTGCCTCCGTCACAGCCAGGAGAGCAGTTTCAGTGGAGTGGCCGGTTCTGAAGCTGGACTGATGCGGGTCAAGCAGGTTGTTCTGGTGGAGAAAAACAGACAGTTGGTTAAGGACAGCACGTTCAATTGTTTTGGACAGGAAGGGCAAGAGAGATACAGGACGGTAGTTCACAGATATCCTCTCCTTAACCTGTGGGGTAGAGGGAGGGAAAGAGAGGCACTGTGCTGGTGCGTTTCGTTGCATTGCACTTTAATCTAACCGCAATCACCCCACAAATTAGTACGTTTTAAATGCAAGCCTACGCATGTATGTGATTTAATCAGGAGAACAAGCCATGTTTGTTTTTCCTACGACCAAGAATTCCTCTAGCAGTATGCTAAACCTGGTTTTAAATGCATCAAAGGTCACATTTGCGTAGATTGTAGGTCCCTGCTACTGTTCCTGGACGGCAGTGCAGTATAATGGTTAGGGAACTGCGTTTAATAATCTGAATAAATGCAACATGTGCTTAAAAGCACTGTTTATAACCAAGATTGCAAATTCACTTTGGACACTGCTGTAGTACAATTGAGCAAGGTAAATTAACCTGAATTGCTTCAGTATGTATCCAGATGTATAAATGGATAATAACTGGATAATATGTGAAAGTCACTCTGTATAAGAGTATGTGTAACATGCTTTATATGTAAATGTCATGTAATGGGAAACTAGTCCATAAATGAATGAATATGTAAAAATAATAATAATAATTATAATAATAATAATAACAAATACTGAAGAGCATTACTGCTCCAGACTTTACTAGACACTCAACTTGCTGTACTGTACGTAGGTTAATTTCAGACAACATTTATGAGTGAGTGGGCGGGACAGTGGATTAATGTGGATTCTAACGGTTGTCTCCTCCTAATCGGCCGACAAACACAGCAGAGCGGTGTATGTCTGCAGTTGTTGCCTAATGAGGAATCTCAAAACTGTTTATATTTGCCTTTGCTATTTTTTTTAAAAATTAAAAATAAAGTTAGATAGTATGTGCTGCTTTACCTGAAAACTTTTTTCTTCCCCATAAATTCATGTAAAGATCAGATAAACCCTAAAATTTGACTATTTTGTGTTCCATTTTATCATATTCATTTGGTTGTCAAAACCAGTGATGCAACACTGTTTGGTGTTATTTATTACTTAACTCTCAGGTATTAGGAATGAAGTCACCTTCTGTACTTCTGTGTACCTATTTGATGAGATGACAGCGATTCCTATGTGCAACAATTCAATTTAACATGAGCCAGCTCAGAAAGGTCAGCAGGCTAAGGATAAAAAGGGAATAACACGCACATCTCAAAGAAACCAGGTGCTAGACAAAGATGTAGGAAATAAAATAAGAAAAAATCTCCACGCTGCAAAATGCTCCCTAATATCAAATTTCAGACCATGAAGGAGCGTGGTAGCTCGAAACGTCACCTTAAATAAGATTTGATATTAGGGAGCATTTTGCAATGTGCCAAGGATAGCACATAAGTATGAAATTGTGGTACTAAACAGGAATCATCTATACCTCAGCATGGTTGAGTTTGTGTGTGTGTTTACATTACCTGGGGGACCTCCACAGTCTGGGCCCCGGTTCTGTCAGCACACTTCCTGAAATGACACTCGACGTGCCCAGAAGTGTCTGAACAATAGCAGGCATGTTTACTATGAAGCTATGGCATCCGGAATCAGAAGGTTTTCCATTTGTATGCCACCACACATGCCTTTGCGTAAATAAACAGTGCAGCGGGAAAGGTCTAAATATTTTATTAAATTGCATTACCATAGTAGGGGTGGGAGAGGGGAAGCAGAGAATTGATTCAATGACTGCTATGTTTGTTATTCCACTGCAGACTTACCATGAATCATATTTCTCTGCCGCTTGAGAAGACAGAGAGCTCTTAGTAGCTGACTTAATAGCTAGTAGAGCACCCAGGAAATAATGTGGAGCACGTGGTCTGCCTGATGAATGGGAACGGATTTGCAGTTCCGTGCCGAGCCCGCGGAGCCCAACATTCCGGGGAATTCCTTGGCATCGCTTTATCCGGGCGGCAGCATGCCCAAGACTCCTCCTGTGTGCCATCGCAGTCTGTCCCGCGCTCTGCTGCCCTGTACACAGTGTACAGCCAGGACATCGCATTGCACCTGACTCACAATGTTAGTATTGTACTCTGTGTGCAACTAGGATATTTTACCGCTTGTTATATTCTTGCTGGCACACTCGGGTATTTTAAAGACGACGACATGGCTTACTCTGGGAACTTAAAAAGAAATCAACACATCAAGATGCCAAGGTATTCTTTTCCATTCCGACATTATGGTGCTTCCATTGGTCCCTGTGGAATTATAGTGGCGTTTACATCAAAGGGCAGTTACTAATGTCTTCCGCTTATTTCAGATGTGTGCTTTACCATTGGTGCCGTCATTGTTATTGTTGACTTTCTAATGGCACAGTTCACAGGCAAGAAAACAGCTGCTGGAAACCTGGAACTTTATAATCAATGCTGTGAATACACTACATGTACAATGACCTGTCAATCACCTGGAAGGATTGTGTCAATTGGAGTACATAAATGTCAGGCAATCAATGTGCTATAAAGATCTGCACAATCCATTGCATTGTTGACCTGATATTCTTGTAGGGATTGCTGGATTGTTTAATCGGAGGTGACGTCATCAGTGGGGTTTGTGAGACCTAACACTCTAACATTTTAGAGATCCAAGAAACAGGCAGTCACCTTCCAGAGAAATTGTTTCTCATATGCACCTGCTACTACAAGGTGGAGGGCGTTAAGCTTGTGATATTGGCATGCATTAAGCAAATTTTAAAAAGAATCCTTGTAAATGTGTATTAACTATTAAAATAACAAAGTGCACCATTATTATTTTTAGTACTAGATATGAGATCTGGCTTGCCAGTTAATTAGATTGAAGATGCCAATTACTTTTCCAAGTGAAATTATACGTTAAAACTTCAAAGTACTGTCATAAATTCAGTATAATATTAGTGAATGCATGTTTATGATGGGTACAATTTTCTTCTTAATTTCCTTATAGTAGAGAAACAAAGTGAACAGTCATTAAACCAGATTTTCAGAAATGGAAAGAACACCATTTGGCGCCATCTTCTGGAATGAAAACACTATATTGAGTTTTTTTGTTTTTGTTAATTTAATGCCCCCTACTGGTGGTAAGGTATCAACACATCGAAGACCGCATCGTCACTATAACAGCTGTCGATTTGAAACTTCTGCGGCTCAACCGCCTCCTGGTCTCTTTTTTAACTTGTGCTTTTCTGTGCACGTTAATGCATATTTATTGACTCCGGCTTTATTACTAACCTTCACTCTTATCCAAATCCAATACCAGCAATATTTCATTGAGAGCACGCACACCTACAGTATGTAGCCTACCCAAATACAAATTCGGGATGCACAACATTAGGACAGGTCAGATTGGTTTCAGCCAATAAGAGCTTAGAACAAAATTTTTTTGTATTACCCAATAAGACAGGCTTATGACCAACATGAGGAGGCAATATACAGGCACCAGAGAGGTGACACATTTGATGTCCTGCTGATTCTGGAAATTAAGTTAACAAATGAAATAAACAAAGCTACACAGAAACTCGGTAGCTATTTAGACTTCTCCACTTAATTATAGCAACAATTAAATAGTTCACGATAAAATTAAAATGTAATGTTGACGCCTGTGCCAATCTACTTGGTCACATTTTGCATTTGTGCTGTAATGAGAAACAGGGACACATCAGAATTAGCCAATATGTGCAGCCAAATATCGGTTATTGATTACGGCTTCAGAATTTCCATATTCGCATCTCTAATAAAAACCCCAAAGCAATTTGTCTGTACATCAGTGCTGCTTGCATTGTTTGTTTGGTCTGGTTTTGAGTGGCAGGGATCATAAAAAAATGCACAATTCAGAAGCATATGCAGTATTAATTTTACACAGCATTAACCCTTAACTAGCACCGGCTCCATTTTAGCTCATCTACATCCATTGTGCTTTTATGGTGAAATTTTCAATCAATCTGGTCACAGAACATCCCTTTTGAAACATGTTAAAACTCACGTTTCCATCTCTATAAACTATTTTACGATCCCAATATTACAGCGACAAAAGGTTTGATTTTGTAACATGATACAAAAAACGGGCTTGATCAAAACTACCAACTCCGTACATCGTGTTGTGAAATCCCCGGACGATACGAATCACGGTGAAGTCGGTATCCTTAGCCTTTTAAACACAGATTCAAGAGGACACCAGCTTCAGTTGCTTTCTTTTTGGTAGTCATTTTTACTGACTGCAGTTTAAACGATTTAGGACATGGGAGACATGGGCTCAGGACTGTACAGTGACTTTTATTTTGAAGCATGTCTAATCAGAAGATACGCGCGCACACACTGCTCCCACGGAGAGCGCAGGTGGACACCAAGACGGAGGAAAGGTGGAGGAATTACAGCTCGCTGATGGGCTTGTGCGGCCAGTACGGGTGCTTCTCCTTGTCCAGTTTGGTCTCGGGAAACGTCTCGTTCAGTTCACCGACGGTCATCTCATCGAAGGGAATCATGCTTCTGAATTTCTCTAGCTGCAGAGGGGGTCAGGGGAGAGAGAGAGAGAGCGATGAAGAGAAAGAAGCAGATAGAGAGAGAGAGAGAGAGAGAGAGAGAGAGAGGGATGATTAACCCTTACATCTCATTTGAAACTGTGGTCCAACCTCCATGGCAACGCGTGTACAGTTTAACAGGGTATGGCAACATAGCTCAGTTCCACAGAGTGCTGCCCAGAGAACACCAATGAGTCTCATTCCTATAGATGCATTAGTTAAAAATACCTTTAAGTGTTGTACTTTTACCTTTAAGTAAAATGCATTTAAGCATGTCCTGTATTACTTCAATTACTTCTCCCATTTTGTTTGCAAGGGGATTTCCACACTCAGAACTCCTGGGTATATTGATGCCACTTGCATAATTTGTTTGGTCTGGTTGTTGTCTTAATATAGCTAAATGATTCAGAAATGTTTATTTTTTAATTTTTTAGAAATAGATAAAGGAACATATTTGAAGATGCTGCATATGTGTGTGTGTGTGTGTGTGTGTGTGTGTGTGTGTGTGTGTGTGTGTGTGTGTGTGTGTGTGTATGCGTGCGTGCGATCCCTACCTCTTTTTCATACTGGGTGATGCGAGCTTTGGAGCCCTCAACATAGGCAATGGCATGTTTGTTCTGGAGGGGGAAAAACCAACCACTTCAATTCAAGCTTTATTTGTCACGTGTAAAGTTTAACAGTGCAAAGAAAATCACATTAGCAGGGTCTCCCAACAATGTAAAACTTTACAGACCTTAGACAATAAACACTATATAAACAATCCAGCCAATATAAAAATCTAATATATATATATATATATATATATAAAAGAAAGAAAAAAAAGAAAAAAAAGAATTAAAAAGCACAGCATCAGGCAAAATTGAAAATTCCACCACTGCAATGGTTTAAAAACCCAAAGGCATGCCAATGTACAGAAAATGTGAAATATTGAAAGACCATAAATAAGCCCAGATTAGACAGAGGATGCTTTTTCTGTCAGTGTACTACACCTGCCCACCGCCACACCAAACCCCCCCTCCCCCTCCCCCCACACACTCACTGCCTCCTGCTCCTGGGCAGCGATCTTGCTGGTCTCCGTGTCCACAGGCTCTGGGATCTGTAAAGCCTTGAACTGCAGGGTTGAGAGGAGGAAAATAATTTGAGTGGGATCTTTCCTGTAAAAATGAGCCTACGTAAAGCTAGCAGGTTATCAGAAACTTATTTAATAACCGAAATACCCGGGAAAACTGCTTGGGCCAAACTTAAACGGAGATAGAATATAAAAACTCCAGAAAGTGAACTGTAATTTTAAGCACCTTAACTAGTCTTTAACATGGTTCTAACTCACTTTCAGATTACAACTATTTCATCAGTAATAACCAATACCTCCAACCTCATCTTTATAAACCTTCATTAAGTCTCTTCAAATGTTCTCATGACTGCCCACTTTTGCAATCTCTGACAACAATATTGTGATATAATGCTTCCAGAAAAGGGAAGTCTGTGGAATTGTCCGGGTGGGCCAGAAGAATAGTTAACACCTGCCCCCTATAAGGGTAATTTCGGGGGGAAATTGACCCTTTTTAACCTTCAACTCTCGATCTTTCTGATATTTGACACCCATAATGTAACCTAGGAGTAATGATCACAAACACAAACCATCAATAAGAAAATTACAGATAGTGTCCATTTTCACACCATTTTTGGTCTACCCACCTGTACTTTCAAGACATACAGTTTTACAACCACAAATGGTAAAAACAATACATTGGTCTCATTGTAATCACAACAAAGACTTGCTCGACAAAATGGGTCATGTTTGAATACATCTACTTAACTCAAATCTACACCACACTGCAGTCGCGTTGTTCCTAAAACAATGGTCTACCGCAGACACCAGGCATACTGAACCAAAGCACAGAGGCAACAACAATTAAAATTGGGTGCATACTTGCTGTGTCACACACCTTGTTTGAAAGACTGTGCTAGAAAAATGACTGAATGAATGATTGACATTTTGGCCTCACCTTTCCCTCGAACTCTTCAACCATGGCGACGTTGGCCACTGCACCCTTGTAGAAGGTCCAGTCGATCACGGCGGGTTTCTCTGGCAACGAGCGCAACCTGAAGAGAGACGCAGTCATCAGCGCGTCACTGCCAACCCTTCCCCACCGCACAGACCAGCACTGACCTGTTCCTCAACTTACGCAAAAGCTAAAGACCAGAGAGTGCTCCATGAGTACCATCATCAATATTGATAGGACTCCTGTCATTACCCAATCAACAATCGGGAATGTCCCTAAAACCATGGAAACCTCAGGAGGAGTCACCAATAGACCGAGAAGAAGTCCAAAAAAAAAAAATAGAAAGAAAAAAGGCAAGTGCAGTGGATGACACGCCTACAGATATGAGAAAGCTATGGTGTTGACCACGATTGTGACCATCAGGCTAAACCAAATGCTGCACTGTTGACAGTCTTAAATGTATGTATGTGTACATTCCAACACAGAAACACACAACATTTTTCCTTGCATGTTTCCAGCCGAAAACTGGAAGTATGTTATTCTCAGTGATATCCCTTATGATTTCTCATGGATTAAAAAGGCAAGGGTGCAGAGATGTATTTCAGTCAACCATAAACGTGTAGGAGATGTTTAAAGGTACAGAATGATCATGCATTGGATTGATCGAGCATAGACCGTCAGGTTTAGGAATCCTCAACCCCAGTCAGGCCCCCACATGACTGCATCTCCCATCTCCCTTTGACAGGCGGACAGACCTGGCAGCGATGGCATCGCTACGCGTCTTCAGGCCGTTGAACACGGCCTTCTGGTTGGGCGGAACCCTCTCGGCAAACGCCATCCAGTCGATGGCTTTGAGAGCAGCGCGACGCCCAGCCATGTTTCAAATGTCCTGGACACGGGGAAAGACAGACAGCTCAATAGTTCTGCCATTTCTACGTGTGCAATTCAAAATGCACAACCAAGGGCTTAAGTGAAGTCAGAAGGGGAATATATTGGAGGACCTCATCAATTTAAAGCTAATATTTGTAAATCAATACTAATGTATGCACTGTCACCAGTCTACAGAATATTTGCATACAATTGAGTCTAATTTAGGCCAAGTTACCACTAACAAAGCACAGACTAGCCTCAGTTATTTAGCTATGTAATTTCATAATGTCGTGCAACAAGTTAGTGCAAAGTAATTGCCTCATAGCTGTTTACATGTTACTCCACAAACAAGCACTGTCGAAGAAGTTGACAGTTGCTGAGTTTGTCGGTAAGCAACCTTTCCTCCTGCTTCAACACATTATCTAACGTTAGTTATGCTAGCTAGCTAACAAGCAAGCTTGACAATTAGCGATTTACCATGACATGCAGCCATCTAGATTACAGATATATTTAAGGGACTTTATATGACAGACAGAAACTACCTAAAGCAACTTGATGTAGGTTAAACTGAATACCATGTTAGTTAATGTCTCGCTAGCGATAGCTAAGGTTACATAGCTAGCGTTAGCTTGTCTCTCAGCGAACACAAGGTCAGAATTGAACAGGACCTAAAATCGCACTCTGTAAGTTGAGCTACGAAAGCCATCACATCATTAAAAACATTAGTCTTCAAGTGAGAACAAATATGCGTCTGATTTCAAAACATACTCGATCCAACAGTGAAGAAATTGTGCGAAAGAGCGCAGTCTCTCACCTTCCGAAATAACCGACAGGGATAAAAGAAAAAGAAATGTCCAACCGGATACAGAAGTTACGTAGTAACATTAATAAGCTTCCGCTGCCCCAACAAATATGGCAGTCCTCTAAATATGAATATTTAGCCATTAAATATACACACTATATATTTTAGGGACTATATCGTTATTGTTATTAATAGTATAATTTGTGCCTATGGTAGTAATATATATGCATTTTACGGTTTTGAGGAAATATATATTGCACGCATTGACCCGGAAAAAATTCTCAATCAGCAAGATAAGGTTTTTTTTTTTTCCCGAACCAAAATTGTGATGGTTTATTCATTACATAGGATTTGACGCATTAGGTGGCCAGCTCGCATGTTAGCTCAGGGATGTGTATTTAGCAGCAGATAATTACCTCCAGTATCGTGGTATGAAGAGTTTCTAACGTTAGTTACCTCCCCAGGAGCAGGTTTATTTTTTTTTTAGCAACCCGGAAGTTCTGCCTCCCACTGATAGCCAAGGCTGCGAGAAATTTTAGTAGGAACCGAAAGCTTGCCTGCTAGCTAGCTAAATATACACTTGGAAAAGGCGTTATGATTGATATTCATTTCATGTTTGGATTATCTTGCGCAAAAATAGTCTAATGCGTACAACGCACCACAGCCGACCACCACGCTGTGTGAAAACAGGGCTCTATTTGCTCTTCCGTAGGAATAATTAATATCTTAATTATTATAGCGAAAATATGGCAGAGGTACATATTGTTGAGCCGAGTGGTACTGGTACCATTGAACAGACCGAACACCGGGAGATCCGCGGCTCAGTTCGGCTCGCCTCGCCCACACTCATGATCCCACCAAGAAGCGGGTTGTCCAGCCCCGGAGTGTCGGCTAGATCAGTGCTCGGATTCCCCATGAAAAGCAACCCTAGTTCCCCGTCCGATCAAACGGAGAAGCCAGGTTCGCGATGGGTAAGGCTCAACGTCGGTGGCACCTACTTTGTCACCACCAAACAGACACTGTGCAGGGATCCGAAATCGTTCCTGTACCGCTTATGCCAGGAAGATCCAGATCTGGACTCGGACAAGGTAAGTTGGGTGCTGTTAAAACACTGCGATCGTGGGCGTCTGCAGGCCAATTAACTAACGTTACTGCAAATGTGTTACAGTACATCTGCTAATTTCAGCCTTCCGGTTGACTGGGCACGGTAGTTATTACTTATTCAATACGAGCGATAAAATATGGACGTACTTATATATGTTGGAAAAATGCGATACCGTGAGGCCTTATATCTCCAGTACAGTCTCCGGACACAGCTAAATTAACTATCAACATTACACGTTGCAAGTATCCGTTTAATCTGTTGTGGGTCCAAAGCAGCTACTGATGCATCACGGTGCCAGGGAACTTTACCAAGCGCCAGTGCTACAGATCTTCAGTCTTCAAAACGAGTGGCATGTCGAAATACCTGTGTGGTTACTACTTGTGACTTACTACCTTGTAGTGGGAGACCAGCTGTCAGTCTCGATGACCACAAGCTTTCCTTCTTTCGCAGGATGAGACGGGAGCCTATTTGATTGACAGAGACCCCACGTACTTCGGTCCCATCCTGAACTACCTCCGGCACGGCAAGCTGATCATGAACAAGGACTTGGCGGAGGAAGGTAAGGCTGCTCGTTCTGGGAGTACTGCCTTGAGCACAAGCCTCATTCCCATAGAGCAGGGATTTTCAACCTTATCTGATCCAGCGACCCCCCACCCAGGCTCAAAGGCATCCAGGGAATCTCCAGCATAAGTTAAAAAAAGGGTTATATCTATAAAAAAAAAAAAATGTATATTTATATTTTGAAATATTTTCCCAAGTCCATAAATATATAGTCATTGCATATCAAGTCTAACCAGGGACCCCTTACAGTACCTTCAAGGACCCCCAGGGGTCCCCGGACCCCCTGTTGAAAACCAGACCTTAGAGAATCACAGTCTTGGCCTGATTATTGGACTGTGGTCTGATTGGTTAATGGAATATAAACGCACTTGGAATACACTGATTGGAAGGGATGGAAATCTGAATGCAGTTGCTTTGGTTTAATTAAGACGCAGTGTGACGGTATAGATCATTTGTGGCTAAATGTTAAATGCATAACTCTTATGGTAACTTATCCTGCATATTGTTGTTTTGCTTGGCTCTTTTATGCTGTTAGACAAGGAAGTATTTTTCCTCATGATAATAACAAGTAACACGCAAGGATTTGATTGCAATACAGCTTACATGTTTAGATGTGCTGCCTTTTTCTGCCTGTCTCCTGTTATTCTGCACTGAGGACCATAACAGCTCGCTTCCGGCAGATAAATGGACCGCGTGTATCTCCTTACTACTTCCTTGTGAGCTGTTCTGGGGCGTCCACAAAGCAAACGACTGCATTTGCAAACCGATAGGCACCCCTGTATTTTACAGGAGTCCTGGAGGAGGCAGAGTTTTACAACATTGCGTCTCTGGTACGGATGGTAAAGGAGAGGATACGAGACAACGAGAACAGGACGTCCCAGGTGAGCGCGGGGGTGGGGGTGGGGGTGGGGGTGGGGCTGGGGGTGGGGGGGGGTTCGCACGGGAGCGAGAGCAGTCCAGGGGGCCCGTCACTGGGGCGCGTGGCGGGTGACACAGTGGCTCGGAGCTTTTTGGGGACGTTTACTGCTGTGTCTGTATGTGTGCTAATGACTTCCACCAATGTGTGATTCACACGCAGCAGTGACTCCCTGTGGGAGTGTTTGTGACACCCCGCTGTGTAAATGCGTAACAGTGTGGGTGTGCAGTGTTATGTGTGCCTATGTCTGAGCGTGCATGCGATGTACCGCTACGTTACAGCCGTCTAACAGAGCGACTTACACAACTTTTTACACAGTGTCCGTTTACACGGCTGCAGCTTTACTGCAGCAGTACAGGCTAAGGGGGCACAGCAGGAATGAAACCTGTAGCCTTTGGGGGTTCAAGGAACTACATGAACAAAACGGGGCATGAAATTCACTTTTTCACCCACTGGCTAGAGTGGCTTGCGGCTTCTAAAAAAATCACCAGCCATTTTACCAACGTTTTACCAGCCACGTTACCTTTTACCATATAACACAACCTGGTTGGTTACCTGCCAAAGTGACTGTGAGAGTAGAAGTTCTATCAGCCACAATCAAAAGTTTGCCAGAATTTGGCTGGTGTTAATTTCACATGCTGTTTGTGTTACAAGCCCAGTTCTCTTATGTGTGTGTGTGTATGTGTGTGAGTTTGTGTGTGTATTTACAGGTCGGTTCATAATGTTATGAATCTGGGTGTGTGTATATGTGTGTGTTGTTTGCTGAGTGTTTGCTTGTTTGCTGTTTCTCAGGGCCCAGTGAAGCATGTGTACCGGGTGCTACAGTGTCAGGAGGAAGAGCTCACACAGATGGTCTCCACTATGTCGGACGGCTGGAAGTTTGAACAGGTAGGACCAGGAATTATTCTACATGGATGCGTACCACTCGCAGCTTTCTAAGGTTTATCTAGCGATGCTTAGAGTCCAAGTATAGCGTAGAAGACTCCTGCTATTTTGCAATATTTGATCATTTTTGGATATCCATATCCACAGAACTATATGGGTGTACTCTACGTATGTACGTATATGTATATATACATACATCTACAAAGTTACACCTCTCCAGTGACTTAAATCAGTAACCTTACATATATACATGCGTTTATATGTTTGTTTATGTGTATACGCACGTATAGGGTTTCTGATTTAAATCACTGGGAAGCTGTTGTTTTAGCCTTGGTACTTAATTTATACAGTTTAACCACATGTCCAGATACGTACATATCTAAAACATGAGCTAAACAGCTTGCACTTGATGAGGGCGTCTCCTTGCATTATTCCTGATCAAAGTTGTGTTCCTGATCTGGTCGCCGCTTCATGCTTTGAGCTGGCTCTGCCTCTCTCACCTTTGACCTCTCTGTTCCCAGCTCATCAGCATTGGCTCTTCCTATAACTATGGCAACGAGGACCAGGCGGAGTTTCTCTGCGTGGTTTCCCGGGAGCTCAATAATTCCACCAATGGCATCGTCATCGAGCCCACAGAGAAAGCTAAGGTGAGGATGACAACTGAGAGGTTCGAACTGCACACTGTTCACTTAGCTGTTAGCACTGGAATTCACTTAGTGCGGCGCAGGCAATCCTGGTCCTGGAGTGCCGGAGACGGTCCTGGTTTTTGCTCCAACCAAACCTATAACTACCTAACTGGATTCAGTTTCATTAATCAGGTTTAATGAACGCAGGTGATCATGTGCCGGAGGTACTCTGCATTTAGAATCTTCAGGCTCAGAGTTTTGATCATTCCTCATACTCAATCAATCAATCAATCAATATTTATTTATATAGCGCATTTCACAACAAGTTGTCACAATGCACTTCACAGCAAAACCCAGCCTAAACTCCCCACAAGAGCAAGCCAAAGGCAACAGTGGCAAGGAAAAACTCCCTGGTGTAACTAGGAAGAAACCTTGGAAGGAACCAGACTCAATGGGGGAACCCATCCTCCTCTGGTCGGCTCAGGGTCTAGGGCTTAAGGACCAACATGGTCAAAACAGCCAATGTCCATGATAATACAATTTGCAGCAGCTAGATGACAGTCCAGATGTGGCGGCAGTGATGGTGGGGAACCGGGCGCCGATGGTGGCGGGAGCAGCTGGCAGCGGTGGTAAGGAGGGAGGGGCAAGCGGCAACGGACAGGAAGCCGGACAGCAACTCTCGAGATGCGGGGCATAAGCCCCGCCGGCAGAATGTAAAAAAAAAGAGAGAGAGAGAAAACAGTTAGGGGAAGTGTAATAGAGCAGCAGGAGCACCAACTGGAGGGGTGGGGGGTGGGGAAGGGGTGTTTGTATACTCTTGTGTTTGTCAAGCTCAGATGGAGCAAAAACCAGAAACGTCACCGGCACTCCAGGATCAGGGCTGCTTGACTTAATGTAAAAAAGGTGTTTGCCCTCTTACTTCAGATGTAAATAATGTGTTGTTGAGACTGTGTATTAGGGGTGTGTCCAAACCTGAATACAGTATTTGGAAATGCATATATAACGCATTGATAATACATTGTATAGAGATCATTTTTCTTCCTGAAGTTGACCAATGATATTCGTAAGATATTCATAAAATAATATTAGCGGGGAAAAAATACTTAAACTTAAACCGAAAAAAAAACGATGGTCGTTCCTTGCGCGCAATAAAACGTTTTTTAACGCGTCTCGCGACACAGTGACAAATGTACGTATGTATCAAAGAGGTGCTTAAAGAACCCTCCCATTTCAGATACAGAGAGTCATCCATGTAGTTGTAACCTGTGTAGTGGGAAATATAATCTGCCATGTCTGTGTACCGTGATGGGCGAGGTCGTAGTCCCTAAAAGAGCGATTTCACACGGAGAAGACTATTATTAGAGCCCTTTAAAAAAAATCTCGGTTCAGCAATTTCTATCTGGATAAGATTTAACCACATTGCATTTACATTTGGCTATTTGATGCGTCTCCGGGTAGCCGGATTGAAATCCCATTTCTGTTCAGTGCGTTAAATGCAAAACCCTGACAATCCACTTCCTGGTTTATTCCGCCTTTCGCAGGGCAACGATGGTGGCCCCTTCCAAAATAGCAAGTTTGTATGGCGTTTTTCAGTTTTTTTTTTTTAAATTAAGGGAAGATGCTGGCTGATCATGTAGGCTACTACAGAAGACGGCTGAGGAGATGGCTTAATACAGTGATTGTGACGCTACGTTTGTGTGCGCTTTGCAGGACGGCTACGTCGCATGACGTTCTACTTTGGGAGGCGTTTTGGCTGTCGTGTGCGTCTTGGAGAGACGGATGCATTTACGCTTGAATAACATCTTTCTGGAATGCGCCTCAGTGGACTTTCTGAAGCGGTTAGAGCGATAGGGTTTTAATCCATTCCTAATGCGTCTTGGGTGCGTTTACACCAGCTTTTAGACGTGGATAATCCCTATCAGGATTTAACCCGGAGGGTAAAGGTAAAGGAAACAACCAGGAGCCGCGTGTATAAACAGTGCTGAGTAGAAAAATGCCCTCAGAAAGCTGCGTAAGCAAATGTCCACGGAGAGATTTGGATGTATAATATAACGCGCGCTGTGAGAATCTGCGTACCTCTGCGCACGATGGACACCATACGTACGCGATGTTTGGAGTCGTCCGTGTGATATGGCGACACCGTGACCGAAAGGGAGAGGAAATTTCCAACTTTCACCCTGAGCGTTCTTTTACGCATTCTTTTACTCAGGGTTTTGTACATGTGGCCCCAGGTGTACAGGAGGTAGCTGTCTTTGAACCACTCTGTGAAATGTTATGCTTGCCCCCCCCCCGCAGATCCTTCAGGAGCGAGGATCGCGGATGTGAGGACGGCCCCCCCGAGGCCCGGACTTCCTGTCGCATATCCTCTTCTGCTTCCTCCCCGGAACCTTCTCTGCTCCTCCACCGCTCCACTCCTGTCTGACACACCGTCCCAAACTGCATGACTGCCCCCCCCGCCTAACCCTCCCCACGTCTCTCAGCTCTGGGATCCCCCTCACCCCAAAACCCTGTCCATGTACCCCCGAGGCACCACTGCCGTCGGCTCACACTGTAACTGTTAAGAGAAATGTCTCATTTTATTACAGGTTGATACTATTATCATGCAACTACTGATGTTAGTGATGATGATGATGAAGAAGATGATGACAGGGAGGGGGGGGGCTGGGGGCTGGGGGCTGGAGTGATTTTTAAAAGAGGGGGGGGCATTCAAGCTTTATCCCTTATCGCACCCCCCCAAAATCTGACCTGGCAGTTGCATCATCATTATTGGTCATATTACATCATCACTGCTGGCCTGACGGTCCGTGGGGAATTCCTACTCTCCCAGTCTGGAGGCGCGTTTCTCTGCCAGACTGCCCCCCTCCACCGGACCCTCCAGCCCCAGCACAGACCCCATTATGTTCTGCTCAGAGCCAGAGCGTATTTGGAATAAAAGACTGCCCCCCCCCCCCACCCCCCCCCTCCGTTTCCACCGTGCGATGTCCCATCATGCCTTTGTGCGTGTGCGAACAGGCCCTGAGACCTGCCTGCATGCCCCGTTGGCCTTTGCATGGATTAAACCACCACCCATGCTCAGATGCTCTAGAGGCAAGGCAGCGAGCTTGTTTATCATGTCTGGATTACCCCCCCCCCCCCCTCTCTGAGAAACCACAGGCATCTCCGCACTTCAACTGAACACCTATGTTAAACTCTTCACCTGAATACTTTTCTGTGGTGGGATTTTAAAGAGAGAGAGACGGGGGGAAGGGGGTACCTCCCTCACAACATGCCTCAAGTCCAAAGTCGTCAGAATCCCTCCCTGTCCACTGGATGTGTGTGTTAATGGGTATCTGATTTGTCTGCATTACAGGCAAAAAAAACAAAAAAACATCAGAAAGTGTTCATCAAAACCTTCACAGAATTCACCCATTCTGAAGTGTCAAAACTATTGGGGGTGGGCGGGGGGTAGTAGGTAAACAGTCTTTTGTTATCTGTGTAACCATGGTTGTCATAACTTCACTTTTAATAAGGTGAATCGGTCTGCTTGATGGAAATGCTGATGCTGAAATACTACAAATAATTTTGTGTGCATTTAAAAAAAAAAAGAAAAAAAAAAAAGATCTTTATTGGCCCCCTGCCCTTTTTTTTTATTTTTGTATTTTGAAAGAAGTGTTGTGGTTATTTGAAAGAGCCTGAGTTTGCAGAAGGATGTTTCCTCTATGAAACCGCTGTGGACAGCTGCCTCTCTGCTATGCTAACCGCTCAGCGTTTTGTTTAGCCTCGGTGCCGAATTTCAAACACGCCAAGCTGTTCCCGTCAGTCACATCTCTGCCTGCGCCGAACGGCCGGTACCGTGCGCCGAATGCCTCCGACTGAGACCGGGGATAATAAAATGGGAACTTCATTATCAACAGAACGACACCGATTGTAATCGGTGGATTATGTTCCGGTTGACGTTCTGCAGTCCTTCTGGAAGTTGTCCACCAAGTTCTGTTGTTCCATTGGTTGATGTCAACGTGCTTTGTGATTGGCGGTGCTCCTCTCTGTTTTTCCACCAATGTGGTGACATCACGGCCAGCTTATCCAATTTTATTACCCCTGACCGAAACCAGGAAGCTGACTGATCCTGTGGTCACATGGTAGAAGCGGTCCACCAGGTGGCCCTTTTGGTAATTGTGCACATATCATAAAGGGGGAGAGGGGCCGCTCTGCTCCTGGTGTGCTGACGGGCCACCTTCCTCTGTTTTTGTGTACCATCCACGCAACTAAATCTAAATAATTTATGGGATCGATTGGTCTGTTGAGTCGAGGCCTCGTTGGCCATATGTTCCAGGCTAGGCGCTCATAGACCTTGCAGAACTGGGGCAATGTACGGCAGCCCAATCAGTTTCATTCTTTTCCCCCACTTGTTTATTGTCCTGCGAACAATGTGTACGTGGTGAAGCATGATTACAGAGAACATAGTTGATTTTGTTTTTGTTTTTAAAGAAGAGAAAATGCATATAGGGGCCAATCTGGTTCTCGTCCGTGAGAGAGAGAGCGATAGAGAGAGATAGAGAGATAGAGAGAGAGAGAACTGGTGTGGTTACATTCTTTAAGAGATTAACTGATAATGGAATTTGCCTGAAAGCCAGCTTTTAAGTCTCCTGTACTGTACAGTACTGTGCAAAAGTCTTAGGCAGCCTAGAGTTTTTTTTATATATGTTTATTTTTTGTTTTCTGCATTAATGTGTCAGTAGAAAAGGGCATATTTTAGATTTCCAAATAGTCATTTTCCAAAAAAGTCATTGAACTATCTTGAGCGAAAAGAAGAACAAGGAGTTCCAATGGTATGGCCTCCACAGAGCCCTGATCTCAACATCATCAAGGCTATCTGGGATTACCTGGACAGACAGAAGCAAGCGAGACAGCCAAAGTCTGCAGAAGAACTGTTTTCCAAGATGCTTAGAACAACCGACCAGCTGATTTTCTTATAAAACTGCACAACAGTGTACCTAATTGATACCACAATTGATGCAGTTTTAAAGGCAAAAGGGTGGTCACGCCAAATATTGATTTGATTTAGTTTGTTACGGTTTACTGCTCTTTATCCTCAGAAACTTATTTAGAAACTTTTCAGTTCATTATTATTCAGTTCATCTTCACTTTACAGAATTTTTTATTATTATTTAAAATTTTTAATTTTTAATTTTTAATTTTTTTTTTTACATGTGCCTAAAACTTTTGCACAGTACTGTATGTAGCGCTTGCATAAACTGCTCGGTTGTACTACTCCTGGACTGTGTTGTCACGCAGCCTATGCAGCTCTGACACTGTTGTCGTGAAGCCTATGCCCCCCCTCCCCTTGCCCAGTGTACAGTGCGGTGCCTTCACCTGTGTTGTGTGCACAGTTTTACTCCTTTGCCTGTGTTTGCAGTTTTAACTGCGCTCTGTTTAAAAACTTGTTTGCCACACCATTGTGACAGGGGTAGTTCTGGGCACAGTCAGCTACTGCTGACCCCCCCCCCCCCCCGGCGCATTTTCTCGGGTAGTGGACGTCCACACCTGCATGTGCCGCCTTGGAAACGAGTGAGGTTTCCCGCCAATTTTGCTTCTGCTCGTTACATTCCCCTTTCGGAGGTACGGCGATACAAAATATTGTGAACGGCTCACCGAACGTCCCTTCCTTAGTGCACATGATCATTTGGTGCCGTTAACGAGACAGTGCTACCAGCTCTTTTGCCACCTTACCGTTAACGAGACAGTGCAACCAGCTCTTTTGCCACCTTACCGTTAACGAGACAGTGCTACCAGCTCTTTTGCCACCTTACCGTTAACGAGACAGTGCAACCAGCTCTTTTGCCACCTTACCGTTAGCAAGCATGGTTTGTGGCTCTTGCCGTCTACGGTATTTCACAGGATAAGCCCGCTGCTCAGCTCGCCCAAGCATGTGGATTACCCTTTATCGTATCCCAGTTCGGCCAACATTCTTGGTTAGTTTCCGTGGAAACCTCTGCGGCTTACCCCGGGCACGGCCGACGTGTAGCTAACGCGAGACAGTGGAAACAAGGGCTCTGCTGCTCCCCCGGCTTGCTTTTCCTTATCAAGAACCACAAAAGCAGCTCCCAACCATGCGTGTGTATGACTTTTCTAACGATGCATGTTTGAAGCACCTTGAGTCTCGTTTTTTTTTCCAATCTTTTGCCATCGATTTCCTCGTAACAGACATTCTAGCTTTGCTGTGTTACCACTGAATTAGCCTACCGCCACAGTAGCCTTTGTGATTGCCCCCTAATGACTTTGATTTCTGTTCTGTATCTAGTTGGCCAAGTAAAATGTTGGATTAATTTCAGCGGTTAGTTAATGTCACCCAAACATTTTCCAAATTCTGGGCGAACCACACCCCATCTTTTTAATGGGATGTTTGACAGTTTGCTTTTGAGAGACTTCTCATGCAGCGCAAAAAAAGAAAAAAAGATTCTCAGCTATACAAATTGATTTAAAAACGATTATTTCTGTAAGTGCAGATTTTGTTTCCTCCATGTGTATATTCATAAGACGTTCTGTCAACTTATGGTATTTTATCTTTCTGCAAAATGAGACAAAAAAACAAGGCAAGAACAATAGATCCATTGTGCAGGAATATGTGAGTGCATGCTGCGGAATTTGAGGAGTATAAAATTCCCCATTCCGCATAGCCGGGATATTCCCCACCATTTTGTTTTTGTCCAGCCAGCGAAGGTGTGGGGGGGAGAGGGGGCTCGATAGACCACCCCCCCCCCGTAATGCAGAGACTACAGAGCCGGTGTACTGGTGTCCCGGTTTTTGTTTAATCCAAATCCCCCGTTGCTTAATGGTAACAGTTATTAGGCTTGAATACGCAGTGAGTGACGGTGTGTCCAGTCGTTTGTTCCGTGACTGACAGGCCATGAGGAACCAAACCGGTCTGGACTCCTGGGCTCTCTGTAACGGGCTAAAGAGAGCTGGGGAGGTCTTCAGATCTCAGCTGTAGATACTGCGTAGTGTTGGACACAATGAACAGTCAGGAATCAATCGCACACCCTTACACTCCAACTGACATTTATTAGGATTGGGAAAGATGTATTGATCAGAGGTGTAAAATCCAGGGGTTCAGAAAGTAAATGTCCTGCCATGTTTTTCTTCCACCCATGAACTCTCATGAGCTGATTTGACTAATTAGTTCTACCTCCTGGCTGAAGAATTGTGCAAATCCAGGTGATTGGAAGAAAATCCTGGGGAGGACTTTTACTTTCTGAACCTGGATTTTCCACCTCTGGTATTGATTCAGAGCTGTGCTGAGCCTGAAGGCACAGCCACCTCCAGGGAGGAAACTTTGGTTCTTATTTGTATTAAATACAGTATAAATTGGGAGTGTGTTATTTTCCTGGTTGTTGATTGTAACCTAACCTGCGCGCGTGCACCTCGTTATCATTGGTTGTGCATCCTCTGTTCCTTTAATAGTATTTATCAAGCCCACACACACACACACACACCTGGAGGCCCCTACTTATTGTGCTGTGCTATCAAGTCGAGTTGTTAACACCTGCATGCTTTTGTTCACGTGCACATTTAAATGTGGACGAGTGTAAAAACTGAACTGTTTATAACAGTTGTCTGGAGTGTGACATGTATTTATTTATTGACAGTATTGACGTCAGAAGGTGAATTTAGTCTGTGGGGACTATGTTCTGGAATGTCCTCGATATTCTGGAACTGAACTGTCTAAGGTCTGAATGTCCTTTTTTTGTTACTTTTTTTGAAGTTTGTCTACTGATGCATTTTATTTTGTAAGATGTTTAACGTAATGTAAGGATTTAAACAAAAAACAAAAAATAACGTACATTTTTTTATTATAAAATGTGTTGCTGTGTTTCAAAATGTGTGATTCATTTTTGTGTATTTATCAGAATATCAGACAGGCCTGTAATACTGTGCATAAATAATAATTTAAAAAAAGAAAAGAAATGTTGATCGATGGTGCAGCACGCAAGAAAGAAATAATCAAGTCTGAAAGTTTTCTGTAAAAAGTGCTATAACCATTCGTAACAAACATGACGATGAACATGAACGTTTTTGCAAACTGAACTCTTCTCCTCTCTCTTGGTTTGTCCTTATTGTTTTCTTTTGAACATATGTTGTACCTGCATTTAATCAGGTAGATCAACTGGAGAACTCTGTTCTCCTTTTGGAGTGATGACATGGGAAAGCAATTATTGGGTAGGGGATGGCTAGGTGGACAGATGTGGAGAGCCAGCTGTTATGGGAATTAGATTGGGACACAGGGATCAAGACCCCTACTCTTTAGGAAAGTGCCATGGAGTC
Organism: Synaphobranchus kaupii; assembly: GCA_029718625.1. Taxonomy (NCBI): domain Eukaryota; kingdom Metazoa; phylum Chordata; class Actinopteri; order Anguilliformes; family Synaphobranchidae; genus Synaphobranchus; species Synaphobranchus kaupii. The sequence continues at coordinate 12,218,323 of CM056379.1, forward strand.
TTTAATGGCCACAGTGAGTCAGGACCTCAGATAAGGTCCCATGCATAGGACAGAACCTTGTATAGCACAGTATACCCATCAGTGTGATGTAAGCAGGTATTTGGCCAACAGACGAGACCCATTACGACTTTTGAACCGAGAGCTACTGGGCTGAACAGCTAATCAGACAGTTGGACATCCTCGAAGAAGTTAAAATGGTTAGCCTAATGCAGGGGTGGGCAGCCCTGGTCTTGGAGAGCCGCAGGGTCTGCTGGTTTTTGTTTTCACCTTAAATACGTCGACTACTTCGATCAAAGAAACCAGGCGAGGTGAGTTAACCGCGTTGACTGCTTTAATTGATCAATTAAGTGGCAAGTAACGGCAACGACCAGCAGACCCTGCGGCTCTCCAGGATCAGGGTCGGCCACCCCTGGCCTAATGGTTAGGGGACTAGGATTGCAGTTCTGAGGTTGTAGCTTTGATTCCGAGTTTGGGCATCTCCTTCTGTGTGCTCAGTCTGGATAAGAGGATTGTCTAATTGCCAATAATGTAGGGTGAAAAACGGCTTCCTCAAGGTCGCGATGGGCAATGCCAGATTAGCACGTCTTTCTGGTTGTTGGCCTTCTGGGGGGGGAAAAGAAAAAAATGCATCCATTGGCATTTTTCTCTGTCTTTACTGGCATTGTTTCCCAATTTTCTACCATGTATTTGTATTGCATTCGTGTATGAACTGAGAAAGGACGGTTCAATTGGTTTCTAAATAAATAAACATATGAAACGTATGAAAATTAAAAAAAATTGGGTGAGGGGTGGGGTTGGCTTGCTTTGGGAGATTTCTCGGAGGTGTTCAAAGGCTGATAATATGGTGCTTTAGTTTTTGGGTGGGGTGTTGCCACAGCACCCTTTGGCCTCACCTGAATGGCTAAAGTCAATGTAAAGTAGTGTAAAAAGACAGGCTGGGAAATTGAGCTATGTAGGTCAGGAGGCAGAATTATTGCAACAGTGCCATTGGGCAATAGGATTGTTTCTTTATCAGTCCTTGCTGACTCCCTGCCACCACCGTAAAGAGTTCTCCTTAGGGGGTCCGATAATGGCCACACGTCTGTAAACCACCCTACATGACATACTGTGTGTTAATATTACATTCTGAAATAAATGTGTACCCCCCCCCCCCCCCCCCCTCCAAAAAAAAGGGGGGGGGGGGGGACAGTACGTAGAAAAGTGCATTCACATCATATATTTACTTTTTTTCACCAGAGCAATATAAATTTCTTAATTTCTCTTCAGTTATTTGTATGCCAGTTTCCAGAAAGCATTCATGATTTTCTTTTTTTCTTTTTTAGCTCCCTGAGGCAATGGTAATGCACGCCAATTAAATTAGTCTTTTCATTTCCTTTTGTGCTCCTCTGTTGGACTACACAAAACATACAATAGGATATTTTACCACAAAATCATGTGAGTAGCTTCATGACAGTGTAGTTTTTGTAATTTTTTTGAAAGATGCAAAAAACGGGGTCAGGGAGACCAAGCAGTACAGTGGCTAGATCTGGCCATTGCTTTTGGAACCGTCCCCCACAAGTTGGCTAAACTCGCCCTCAAGGTCTACCATGTCCCTGAGAAAGTCCAGCCACTTCTCCTGTCCTACTTTGATAACTTGAAGATGCGTTTTACCCCTGGAAGCGTCACTACCGGGTGTCAGAGGCTAGAAGTCGGCATTGGCACTGGTTGTACAATCTCCATGATCCTGTTCTCCACAGCAATGAACCTCATGGTCAACTAAGGCACAGGTTGGTACTGAAAAGGGTTCCAATCAGAGCATTAGTGGGTGATTTGACTATCACAACCGAATCAATCCCAGAGGCCAGATGGACACTTGAAGATCTTTTTAAGCTTGCTGACTGGGCCAGGATGAACTCTGAACAAAGAAATATCCAAGAGCCCGGTCCTGAGGAAGGACTAAGTGCAGGAGCTGCACCGGTTCAGAATCAAGGAGGAGACCATCCCCACTGTCAGAGAGAAACCTGTAAAGAGGCTGGGGAAATGGTACAGGAACAAGCTGAACGACAGGAAGAGTGAAAGGCAGGCTGATACTTGAAGTCCCTGGAGAAGCTCAAGACCTGGGGATGCTGAGGCCGTGTCCGAATCAGCACACTTCCACACTGTTGAGTAGCCTTGTTGAGTAGATAGGGTGAGAAAGTCGTAGAGTACGCAAAATGTTTTCAAATTGTAGTATAGTTCAAACACCCGGATGACACACTTACTTCCGGGGTTTCGCTGAGTACATTCGGGAGCACACTTTTCAAGAAGTGCACGAACATTTTGGTGACATAAATACGACGTGACCTTCGTTTAAAAAAATAAATAAAATGAGGCGCAGCTTCGCTGACGTTTTTCTTCAAATACAACAAAAACAACACGTGACATGGCAGTGCAAGAGTGGGGCACAGGGTTGCCAGATCTTGTAAGACTTTCCAGCCAAATGGCGACTCAAAACTAGCCCAAATTATAGGCTATTTTTAACCGAAACCAACGGATTTTAAATAAAAATCATCATGTTTTTACTTTTTAAAATAAGTGCGTGCTTTGCGACTTTTCATTTTTACCCGTGACTGCACTCTGAAAGTATCCCAATTTAGCTGTAAAACCGCGGACATGGCAACACTGGTGGGACGTCTTATGACCTGCTTACGACACTTCCACAGTGCAGTTGGAAAACAGTATGGCGGATATTTTTCGCGGACTGCTAAACAGTGCACATTAAACAGCGCACTTCTGCCAGTGCACTGTACGCAGGAGACAGGGCGCAGTAGATAGGGCTCTGATTCGGACACAGCCTGAGCACTACCTAGTATGGAGTACCCACTAGACTCCTCTGCCCCTTGTTGGTTTACAAAGTGCCCCTCTCAACTAGAGAGGAAAATAAATCAGTACCTCGGGAGGTGGCTAGCAGTCCCACAACCTAAGCTACAGTTGGCATTCACATCAGTTGTAGAGGAGTATAAGGCCACAAAGACATGCCGAGCCATCATGCTGCAAGATAGCAGGGACGACAGAGTTCAACAGGTGGGGGTATCAGTGAGGACAGGGCAGAAGTAGTCAGCTATCAGAGCGCTTCAACAGACTGAGGATAAAGCTCTGGAGCTGACTTCGGTGGATGATATCTGCACCATCCAACGCTGTAAAAAAGCCCTGGCCATACTCCATGACCCAAGCCACCCTGGAAATAAAATGTTCTCCCCACTTGCATCTGGGAGGAGATACCGCAGCATAAAAACTCGGACCACCAGTTTCAAAAACAGTTACTATCCACAGGCAGTACGCATGCTTAACGATAAATAGTTCACTGGACTATTTTATTTTACCTGCACGGAATTGCCGGCATACAGTATCCTACTCGTTGAATGTTACCTCTGCACTGTATATGCTAGGATGATACTGTTTGGCCTAATGTTACTGCACTTTACCTACCACTAACAGTCAATTGTTGGTACTGTGCCTACTCTATAATGTATAATATATACTGTGCCTACTGTGTACATTGTGTGTGTATTATCTGAATAATTTACCCTCTTATATGTGATCTATTACTTTGTTTGGTTTGTTTAAAACTACTTTATTTTCATATCTGAAAACCAATTGCTCATGTTTTTAATTTTTTTGTGTACCTTATTATTACTACTTTATTGGTATGTGTATATATATATATGTATAAGTCTGTTATTCTTGTTTTTATACATGTTTTTTTGTTTTTGTTTTGATGATGTACCACCCAAACTGTTGACTGCTTATTGAAGTATAATTCTTGTAGGACCCCCTCGAAAACGAGATGTGACATCTCAAGGGGCTTATCCTGCCAATGAATGATAATAAACTTCTATACTATTATGTCTATTGTGTATATTGTGTAGAGCATATCTTGTGTTTACTATTTTTGTGAATCTGTGTATATTATGCGTACTGTTATGTGTGTTTGTTTGCACTACTGACACTGTGAGAAGGAGCGTGCAAGATTTCCACTGCCCTAGTTGCAAATAGCAATAAACACAATTCTTTCCCCTTCAAATAAATTAACTGCACTTTGGTCATGATATTCTAAAGATAAAGGTGTCAGGATAGGTTATGAAATGTTTGCTGTCTTGTGAGGCAAAACTTTTTTGTGAGTGCATTTCAGGCAATGAAGGAAATAGACAAAAGGCCAGGTCTAAAAACAATGACACCTGCTTGTGCTTATCAGACCACTAACCATTTGTAGCACAGCTACAGCTGCTGACTCATAGGTAATTTGCATTACCTACTGTTCACTTTTTGAATGGTGTTCTGAGATCTTTATTCAGCACCCACTGTACCATAGCATCAGTGACACTACCTTCTTCCCCATGACATAAGCTTTCCAACAACACCAAACATGAATACAGTGTATATGGACAAACCTAAGGTACATACAGTAATGCTATTTCAACTTTCCACAGACAGCAGAATGATTGCAACTGTGCTATTGGGCGACAGCACTCTTCTGTGCACATTCATGCACCCGAGAGGAAGAACTTTTTATTATCTCAAAAAGTAATAACCAGATTGTCAAGAAATTTGCTGTGCATATTCATGCAAGGGGAGATTATTGTGCCTTGGCGGAGGTCTCCACTCTACTGAATGCATCTTTTCTAGTTATTATTATTATTATTATTATTTTAAAATGTATTTTAAAATATTCTGTTTACTGGTAAATTGTTTCAACAGCTGTGTTGAGTAACTGTTCCACACACAGAAAATACATTTCCTTAAAGGGGAAAGCCACACACACTGTATGCCTACGTTTTGTGATTTTTCCTCTTAATAGATTTTTCCCCCTTCTAACCTTTACATTGGAAAAAAAAATATTTTGGATACAAGGTACGTTTACATGCACACTAATACTCCGATCTGAACCCGGTTATGGCAATACTCTGGTTACTGAAATGGTCATGTAAACACTTTATCCGATAATGTAAGGTCATAATCCGTGTTTTTGAAACCCGATTAACACCCCTGGTTTTTTGGCCAAACTTTCGATTTTTTGGAGCATGTAAACACCTTTCTCCGGTTTCTTTCGGCTTTTCAAAACTACGCATGTCAGGCAGAAGAGGCGGTGTAACGTCAAAATGATTCCACCCGTCAATAGTGATGGGAATTATGGCTCTTTTAAGGGAACCGGATCTTATGGCTCCGTTCGTTTCCGAGAGCCATTCAAAAGAACGGCTCTTCGTTCTTTTTGCGTGTATGTGTGCATGCATACATGTGTGAGAGGGGGGCACTTTACGACTACGAATGGCAGGATTACACTAGCCTACTAAATCTAATAATGCACATACTAGTCGCCAAATGTCTGGCAGAGGACTGTAAACATCTGTCCATTAGCAGAAGACATAAATAACACATGAACATACATGATACTCTACCTACGTATCTTTTTTTTTGTGTTCATATTTACGTTCCCTTCATTACGGTTTGCTACTGCCCCCACACACACGCACTTAAATTAGAATATAATAATAATTAGAAATGGATTAGAAATGGATTAAATGTAATATAGGCTATATAGCCTAATGTATAATATTTTCCCACTCACTTTACAAGACGTACGACTTCCTGTCGATATATATTATGCAAGGCTGTGGAAGTTGAGCGATATAGAGAGACGACGAATAATTTGCGAGTTGACCAGCTAATGCAAACTCTCCCTTTATTTTGAAAGCAACACAAGTATCAAAACAACACATTCGACAACGTCATGGGTGCATGGGAAGTTTGTGAACTTCGCTCTATTTTTAACAGCGACAGTTAAAGTGACTGAAATCTTATAGGCTATGGAAATGTACTCTAATATAAAATATAATATACCAAAAACATTATGGTCGCGTTTTATGAAATATTTTTGATGGGAAACACTCTAGGGAAAACTTGGCAAAAAAGAACGGCTCAGATACCTACGAGACTCGGTTCCCTTCGTTCCTACCAAAGAGCCGTTCAAAAGAATCGGATCGTTCATGAACGACACATCACTACCCGTCAACATTTGCTATGCCTGGGGTTCCTTCAGCATCTCACTTCCAGAATTGTATTATTAAATATGCATTTCACCGGTGAAAATATATTGTTCAGTGTTACGTGCTTGTGTTTGTACTAGCTAGTTTGTGGCTAGCACATTAAATAACTGAAATTTTCGGGAAATTCGCCAGATTTAGAGATCGGTAAAGCTAGCTAGTACAATAATATAAATCAACCACTACTAGCAATTAGCTATAAATAAGTAGCTATAATAATTACTAGCTAGCTATAATAATAATAATAGCCTACTAACGTAAATTTTTGACGGGCGGATCATTTTTGTCCGTACAACGGGAAGCAGTTAGTAGCTACGTTTTCCACAGAGCCGATTATGGAGAGAATCATGTAAACGCGGATTTTGGAGTAATCACATTTCTTATGTCCATGTGAACGCAATAAGTTAAATACTGGCGTAAGCTGATCGTTTCCAGTAATCGGATATTGCTGTGCATGTAAACATGATTGGTGGAATCTACACCCTGTTGTTTAATTTTTAAATGTTATTCTTGTACTGTAGTACTGCAGAGTGAAAGGTCTAACTACGCAGACATGCAAAGAAAAAAAACGGTCACACTTTAAACAAAGCCTCCATATAATGGCTTTATATATCATATATAAAGCCTTCATAAACGTGACATAATGGCTTCATAAATCATACATAAACATATGTCGTATGCACCGGACAGACATATGTCGACAAGTTCGTCAAAGGCTCTCGTTCGTCCAGACTGCAGAGTTTTTCCACCTTAGCTCCTCAGTGGTGGAATGAACTTCTCATTCCCCTACGTTCTACTCCAACCCTGCCTGCATTCCGTCGAGGCCTGAAGACACACCTCTTCAGACTCCACCTTGACTGATATTCTAACCTAGGAATATCAGTTCCCTGTGTTTACTAGTTCCCTGTGTTTTCCTGTCTGTTTATTATAGTTTATAATAGTATTTAGAATAGAAGTGTAGTATTGCTGATTTACCCACAGCTTACTGTGAACTACAGTCAACGTTCATTACTAGGGATAGCTGCTACATTATGGGAAGGATGTGCTTTGTCTTGTCTGTTCTGTAGTGATCTTGATGATGTCTCTGTATGCACTTACTGTACGTCGCTTTGGATAAAAGCGTCTGCTAAATGAATGTAATGTAATGTAAGTTTTCTGCACAAAGGTACAAACAACGACATGCCTAAATTCTGCACAAAGTCCAAGATAACGTGTGGGCTAACTGTTAATGCTGATATAGTATGTCTGAATTAACGTTCTGTAGCCTTTAATGAACTTGACGAATCGCTAATTTCTTTGAAGAAATCAACAACATGGTTTGGTGACTGTCGAGATTTAAATGACATAAGTTTAGCTACCTAGATAATGACAAAGCCATATGTTTACATTGAATAATATTGAGGTTGAGCGCGTAAAACAATACAAGTATCTAGGTATTTGGTTGGATTGTGATCTTTCTTTCAGATCATTTATAACACCTTTGACAAAAATAACTTTTTAGGAATAAGTCTTGCCTGTCTAGGGATAGTTGGGAAAAGAATGTCCAGGCTGCAATATTACCATTATGATGACATTCTTTATACAGTTGAAGTTGGAAGTTTACATACACTTAGGTTGAAGTCAGATTTCATGTTAGCAAACTGTAGTGTTGGCAAGTCAGTTAGGACATCTACTTTGTGCATGACACAAGTAATTTTTCCAACAATTGTTTACAGACAGATTATTTCACTTTTAATGCACTATATCACAATTCCAGTGGCTCAGAAGTTTACATACACTAAGTTGACTGTGCCTTTAAACAGCTTGGAAAATTCCAGAAAATGATGTCATGGCTTTAGAAACTTCTGATAGACTAATTGACATTATTTGAGTCAATTGGAGGTGTACCTGTGGATGTATTTTAAGGCCTACCTTGAAACTCAGTGCCTCTTTGCTTGACATCATGGGAAAATCAAAAGAAATCAGCCAAGACCTCAGAAAGAAAATTGTGGACCTCCACAAGTCTGGTTCATCCTTAACAATTTCCAAACGCCTGAAGGTACCACGTTCGTCTGTACAAACAATAGTATGCAAGTATAAACACCATGGGACCACGCAGCCGTCATATTGCTCAGGAAGGAGACGCATTCTGTCTCCTAGAGATGAACGTGATTTGCGAAAAGTGCAAATCAATCCCAGAACAACAGCAAAAGACCTTGTGAAGATGCTGGAGGGAACAGGGACAAAAGTATCTATATCCACAGTAAAACAAGTCCTATATCGACATAACCTGAAAGGCTGCTCTGCAAGGAAGAAGCCTCTACTCCAAAACCACCATAAAAAAGCCAGACTACAGTTTGCAACTGCACATGGGGACAAATATCTTACTTTTTGGAGAAATGTCCTCTGGTCTGATGAAAAAAAAATGGAACTGTTTGGCCATAATGACTATCGTTATGTTGGGAGGAAAAAGGGTGAGGCTTGCAAGCCGAAGAACACCATCCCAACCGTGAAGCACGGGGGTGGCAGCATCATGGGGGTGCTTTGCTGCAGCAGGGACTGGTGCACTTCATAAAATAGATGGCATCATGAGGAAGGAAAATTATGTGGATATATTGAAGCAACATCTCAAGACATCAGCCAGGAAGTTAAAGCTTGGTCGCAAATGGCTCTTCCAAATGGACAATGACCCAAAGCATACTTCCAAAGTTGTTGTGACCACCGCATTCCCATCCTACTGTTTCCCGTGTTTTCCCTCTCCCCCTGTGTCATGTTCGTCTCTCCTTGGTTCGTCTTTCCCCGTGCTGCAGATTGGGCGTAGCTTCCTAAGTGTTTCACCCTGTTACACGCCACTCCTTTCAGCCTATCCCACTTCCCCGCATTCGCATGCATTCATCACACTCTTCTATCCGCTAATCACTCCTGCATACATTCGCACGCGGCAAAATGGCTTAAGGACAACAAAGTCAAGATATTGAAGTCCTGACCTCAATCCAATCTAAAATTTGTGGACAGAACTGAAAAAGCGTGTACGAGCAAGGAGGCCTACAAACCTGACTCAGTTACACCAGTTCTGTCAGGAGGAATGGGCCAAAATTTCAGCTACTTATTGTGAGAAGCTTGTGGAAGGCTACCCGAAACGTTTGACCCAAGTTAAACAATTTAAAGGCAATGCTACCAAATACTAACAGAGTGTATGTAAACTTCTGACCCACTGGAAATGTGATGAAAGAAATAAAAGTTGAAATAAATCATTCTCTCTACTATTATTCTGACATCTCACATTCTTAACTTAAAATAAAGTTGTGATCCTAACTGATCCTAAGACAGGGAATGTTTACTAGGATTTAATGTCAGGTATTGTGAAATTAAGTTTAAATGGATTTGGCCTATTAATTTCCATGTAGCCTATTAATTTCTTGTTTTTTTTAATTCCGTCACGCTAACAAACTCATTTTCGCTGGTTAGAGCCTATGAACTCCGGTTTAGAATATAGGCTACACCCAGACAAACTCCCTTCTAACAATTCGCAGGGTATTACGAGCAAATAATCCTATTAATTGTTGCACAATCTCCCAGTTAAATTAATGTAAAAAAAAATAATTTCATGAAGCAAATCCATAGCCTATAGCGTGTAGCTGTAGCTAATGACCAATGTGTTACGGATCTTAAGTTCAGTCATCTGCCCCCGCCGTGACTGGCCCCCTCCCTGTTTGGGCAGCCCTCTCCCGTTCCTTCGTACTGCGTTCACCTTGTTACCACAGTCCATTTTTATTTCTCCGTGAAAGTGCTTTGAAAAAAACTGAACTTAACTGTTTCATTGAACGCCGTGTGCTCTTAACCGCGCGTTTTATACTTGTTTACGAGGAACCAGCAACTTGGTTCTGTCTCATTTTGAGATATCCTAGCTCATCGCTTCCTTTGCAGTGCGCTGTTTCCTCCCATACGAAGACTATGCTGTGTAGCCTATTGCTGCTGGATGAAATGGACGAATTCAGGAGCTGAACCTAATGAAGGTAAGCAATTCAGTCAGCTCTCTGCTTTGTCGTAAAAACGCATATTTACAGTTATACATGTAGCCTACGATGGATGTATGGAGATTAGGGTTATTTTCACTTCTCGAAAACACGAATGTCTCATTGGGGCATTGGACGTTATGTTCATTTGACAATTTGCAGACTACTGATATGTACCTACTTAGTGTTTACCTATCTTAGTGTTTTATAATTTAACAGCTGTTAAATGATTCTTGGATTACACATCTCATTTCAGTCTCCAAAAACAATATTAGCAATGTCACGAGGCTGTCTTTTTCATAGTCATTTCGTTTGAATGTATCACGGCTGCAGACAGTTATTTATTTATTTAACATTTTTGCTGATTTATGCGTAAAATCACGTTCGGCTACTTTACATAAACTTAATTTCGATATATGATACGGTGGCAAGGACGATCGAAAAGATTTGGGTATATATGCCAATCTCAAACAACTAACTTCAATGTAACTCAGAGAATTATCACGTGTTAGTTGTAAACTGTAGACAAAATGGTAAAGTCAACAATCTTTTTTTTTTTTATTTCACCCGGAAATTGTTTGCTACTACTTTCATCATGCTGTTAAAAAAACAACATGGTGAGTGACCACTGCATACAACGTACAATGACTGTAGTATAATATTGGAGATTACGTTTATTGTATAAGTAAATACGATAAATAATAATACGATTTGAATATATGGTATAATGGCAGTAGCCTATTACGTTAGATATTTTTGATGAAAGTACGCCTGCAACAGAGATAACGTTGTTTCCCCTTGTTTGTCTGCCTTTGCTCGTGTGTTACCACATACACAAGCAACCCTCATTCCACAAAGCTTGGTGAAGAATGCATCCTTCCCCTTGTTCCACCATCTGTGAGAATGGTGAGAAAACGGTTAACAGTCATTACATTACGGGCATTTAGCAGACGTTCTTATCCATCCAGAGCGACTTACACAACTTTAATTTTTCCATAGTATCAATTTATACAGCTACTGAATGCAGATTAAGGAGCTTGCTTAAGGGTAGGATACAACATACTACCTGGGAATCAAACCTACAAGCCCAGTTCCCTAACCATTATACTACACTGCTGCCCCTTAAGTCAGCAGTGAGTAAGTCAAAATGTCAGGCCCTTCTTTGGCCCTATGCATGAGATCTCAATGTGACTGGGGAGTCTAATTTCTTCTCGTTGGCCAGTGTCATGAAGTAAATTAAGTGCATTTACTATCAATATTTCTGTAGTTAGGACATATGCAATTATGCATGCATTCTATGCAGTTTGCTGTGGTGAAAAATAAAACTAGAACTTATTCAGTTTGAGAGTAGATCAGTAGGCAACTGCCGAACCTATGACTACATGCACACGCCCCGTGGGTGTTGTGGTAGATGTTTGGTAGTAAAAAAATCCTGCATTTATGCGCAAAGCTTAAGGCCAGCCGGGTCAGCTGGTACAGAGGACGCCACACATATCCACCTGGGTAGTTAGCCGATCACTATATTGTAAATATCGAAGTGATGCATGTAAACACTAATGTGCACCTATTTTTTCTTTATATTTATTGCTTTTTTTTGTATTAATTCACAGGGTATTTTGCAGTACAATAGCGTGTCAAGATAGCAGCTGTTTGCATTCCCATGGTGACTCTTGCCTGATAACAAATATGAACTTTATAAGTTGTCTCTTATAACTTAGCTAATGTCTATAGTGGAGGTACTTCTTACCTCTCCTGCATTCTCCCTTCAGTTGATTGTCTGTTCTGTTTTTCTTTTTAAAACTTGTGTGCAAATAAAACTAAACTAACTTCAGTGGAAGTACGGCGGCGGAGCGAACGTGGCCATTGCAACTTGTTGCTGTTCTTTGTTGTTGTAGTCGACCAGTGCCGGCACTACATTCGTAGGTAACGTAAAGTATCACTCCGCCGCTGTACTTCCACAGAGAATATTAGGTCAGCACAAAGTAAAGGATTCAACGATAGTTTGACTTCAAAAATGATGGTATAAACACTCAAAATAACCCCGATAGACTGTCGTCGTATTTTGTTTGCTTTGGGTGCACTGTGGAGTGTTTAAGTGCGTTTGATAGTGGATGCTACCGGTTACCATAGAGTTGCACTAGCATTAGAACGTATGTATGTCCAAAAGAAGGGACAGCGTGGAATTAGCTGAAAATGGTTTCCATCAATCAACTACATCATGGGTAAGTCGTAATTGAGACATTATGTCCAAAATTCCAAACTATCCCTTTAATTGTGGCTGTTAAAGGAGAAGTTTGGTATTTAGCATGTTGGGCCCTGTTATAAGGTTATTTACGATCATGTACAACGGTCCATATCAACATTTTGAGTTTCCCGTCTTTGAAAACGAGAGTTTATGGTGTTTTTTGAAGGATTTTCTATATGCCCATCCAGATCCATTGTGTAAGTTAGCTGTGACATGAGCAATGAGCAATATATCTCAAGACTGCACAGTTTGACTACACCAAACTAAATACCGAACTTCTCCTTTAAGATACACAGCTTATAAGCAGGTCACAGAATAAGTTTATTTATGCCCCAAGTAGGCATAGTGTCACTTAAACAATATCAACAGAAACAATAATATCAATGACACCAGAGATACTAAAATTGGTGAAATTACTATTTCATTAACCATCTCTGTGCTAACAATCTCCATTTTAACTATCTTTATCGGAAGGGGTGGCCAGAGAGGGGCGCCGCATCTGAGGATGAGGCAGCGTGAGGGCCACACTGCCACCAACAGGCGGGGAGGTGAAAGTGCAGGCGTGAGCATGGAGATGGTGGACAGACCCTCCCCTCAGTCGGCTGGCGCCGGCGTGGAGCGGCAGACGAAGGAACCCTCTGATGGCGACTCGGAGGAGCGGGGCGAAGAGGAGGGACAGGACGGCTCGCCCGTGGCCGCGAACAGCGCCGCGGGGGGCGGTCCGAGGGTCCTGCGGGAGGCGCCGGACGGTGGGTGGGGCTGGGTGGTGCTGGCGTCCAGCGTCCTCGTCCTGGCCCTCACCCTGGCCTTCCCGTCCTGCATCGGTATCTTCTACACAGACCTGCAGGAGGCCTTCCAGGCCAGCAACAGCGAGACTTCCTGGGTACCCTCCATTATGACGGCGGTGCTGCACGCAGGAGGTACGGCTATGTTGGTCGGGTGGGGGCAGTAACTTTCAGTACTGCTACAGGTTTTTTTTTTTTTTTTAAGGGCTTTTCAGCTTTATTGGCTTTATTTAAAGTGCCCCTATTTGTGAGAGAAAGTCGCACACTCAAAAGCTTTTTGATGAAGTGGACTCAAATATGCGCCCTCAAAAGGGTGTAGGGGTCGTATTCGGACACAGCCGCTGTCTCATCGCTCGACAGTGTCCCCCCCACTAGTCAATTGGGCATTCACAGTCTGCTCAACCCCTCTGAAATTTTAACGGGTCCAAGACGGACCAGCTGTTTAAAGAGTTAAAAGTACTCTATCAGAATACATTTTTTCCATTGGGCCTGTTTACCTGTGTACGTTGCTGTAATGATGCCATTTTTCAGTGACCACACGTAGTGTGGTTGGGTTGGCAGTGTGTAGCCTGGCCACCGAATAAGGTCAGTTCAGGATCGTATCCAGGGCTACAACTTTTCAGAAGCTCTGGCTAATGATTAACTCGGCTCTCAGTGTGAGGTCTGTCACAGAAACAGTGCTACTGAAAATGCTTCAGGATAAATACAGTATATGCTCAGGAACAAAGGCCTGTAGAAGCTGTTGTGCCTTCAAAATACATTTTTCTGGAAGCTGTAATACAAAAATGTAACACACATACGATTGACGTGTGACATTATGTTTCACGGCCCATCTGGGAATTTCTACTAGTCTTAGCACCTTATTCAACTGTGCATTTGAAACGCGTTTAAACGCCAGCTCCTCATGCTGTGCAAGCATTCCTACAGTTTACATCTTCACACTGAACAGCCGCAATACAAACAACAACATACATAATGTCGGCCGCTGCCTGTCCAAAGCCAACACAAACTCAAACTCCCAGTAATGCGCTCTTATGGTCAGACTGGCTCTGAGCCATTTATCGTATTTATGAGGAAGTGTTCTAGCATTGTTACATCCGGTCCTGCCTGTGCCACTTTATGTCCTTCCTTTACAGTGAACTGCATTGAGCTCTACTGGAAAATCTATTCCACCAACCTAGCTGTGCGGCAGCAAGAGAAACTCGAACTTGAAAAAGCTAATCATGAGGCCAGGCACAGCTACGTCACGCACCACCACGGTGAGTGTGCAAACACCGCACAGTTTACAAGCTTTCGAGGACTTTCGAGGACAGGCGTTTCTGTATGCACTTCGATGACGTTTCTGTATGCACCTATAGTATGTCGCTTTGGATTAAAGCGTCTGCTAAATGACTGTAATGTAATGTAATGTAATGTCATTCCTCTAGAATGCGAGAGATTCCCCTTATTGAAGGAATGGGATGTGGGTTGATGTGGGGGTGTGGAGATAAGGAGACATGACACGGCAGTTATTTTCAGTTTAGTTTGAATCTAACTGCAGTTTTTTTTTTCTGGCACAGTTACAGAAGCCTGTCCTCGAAAGTCCTCGAAAGTCCTCGAAAGCTTGTAAACTGTGCGGTGTTTGCACACTCACCGTGGTGGTGCGTGACGTAGCTGTGCCTGGCCTCATGATTAGCTTTTTCAAGTTCGAGTTTCTCTTACTGCCGCACAGCTAGGTTGGTGGAATAGATTTTCCAGTAGAGCTCAATGCAGTTCACTGTAAAGGAAGGACATAAAGTGGCACAGGCAGGACCGGATGTAACAATGCTAGAACACTTCCTCATAAATACGATAAATGGCTCAGAGCCAGTCTGACCATAAGAGCGCATTACTGGGAGTTCGAGTTTGTGTTGGCTTTGGACAGGCAGCGGCCGACATTATGTATGTTGTTGTTTGTATTGCGGCTGTTCAGTGTGAAGATGTAAACTGTAGGAATGCTTGCGCAGCGTGAGGAGCTGGCCTTTAGACGCGTTTCAAATACACAGTTGAATAAGGTGCTAAGACTAGTACAAATTCCCAGATGGGCCGTGAAACATAATGTCACACGTCAATCGTATGTTTGTTACATTTTTGTATTACAGCTTCCAGAAAAATGTATTTTGAAGGCACAACAGCTTCTACAGGCCTTTGTTCCTGAGCATATACTGTATTTATCGTGAAGCATTTTCAGTAGCACTGTTTCTGTGCTAGCATGCTGCCTGCACTCATGTATTTCGAGTTTTTTTTCTTTAGCATTTAGCTAGTCCAAGAGCTTAGGCGTTAGCATTTATTATCGTGGAGCACATTGAACATAACTGAACAGATTAGCACAGTGCGCTCTTGACATACTAAGGTGATAAGGATCAGTGTTATTGTGTGACTTTGTGGTCGAACGTACCCTCCCGAAAAACCTTGCTTTTTTTAGTCATGTGATTCAGGAAAATGTGCTTACCAGTGAGGAGGTAGAGAGAGAAGGGATTTGTTCTCAGAGGGAAATATTAAGGCTTTATAGACTTAGCCATGTGAGGTGGTGCATAATTCGCCAGATTGTCGCCCCTGGAGGGAGGAGTATTAAAAAGCAAAACGTGTGTTTTGGTGGCTGCAAGCATTAAAGTCTGCTGAGGTGTTACTCTATTTCACCTACTGGGAGGTGCACATTGAAAATTGGTGATGACATGCAATTCAATTGTACAGCCTATTTTAAAACTTACTTATAAAATTACATACTTACTTATAAAGGTTGAATTTAACATTTATAACTGTCGGCCTCAATAGACACAGACAGAGACTAAGCAGGTCAATTTGTATAGGCATTCCTAAATGATATTCAAGGATTTTCAAGCACTTTGTTCCAGAACTTTTTTATTTTATTTTCAAGGACAACATACAAACCCCAATTCCAAAAAAGTTGGGACAGTATGTAAAATGCACATAAAAGCAGAAAGCAGTGATTTGTAATTTTTTTAAAAACTTATATTTAATTGAAAACAGTCCAAAGAAAATATATTTAATGTTTTACCTTATAAACTGTATTGATTTTTGTAAATATATGCTAATTCCGAATTTGATGGCTGCAACACATTCCAAAAAATTTGGGACGGGCAAAAAAAAGGACTGCGAAGTTCAAAAAAACATCTGTTTGGAACATTCCACAGGTAAACAGGTGCTGCTATCATGACTGGGTATAAAAGGATATGAAAAAGACTATCTTATTTTGAGGTACTCTTACAAGCGATACTATAACCTCTCTGCATTTGAATGGATCTCTATGGGAATTGGGGGGTGAGACTAGATTAAGCTGTAAATTACACGGGAATAGTATGGAACCCATGGTTGACTAAATGGCTGTAAGGCATCAAGGGTCTGCGGTATCAAACGAGCCTCAAACCATCACTCCGCTGCCAGATATGCAGTAGGTATGGATGGATCACTTTAAGGGTTGTTTCTCCTGACTTATTTTTCCATGGAGTTCAATAGGAAAATGAGTCAGGAGAAAACCACCCTTAAAGTGATCCATTCATATCTACTGCATATCTGGTAGCAGAGTGATGGTTTGAGGCACCTGCAAATAGGTGGCTTGTGAATGCACTTGGGTGAAATTGGGGGACAAGACATTAAAGAATAGGCTAAAAAAGAATGTACAATAACTGTCTGTCAGGTCCTTTAGTGTGTGTGTGTGTGTGTGTTTTAAAATTCTGCATGTTACTATGTGACCTTTTCTCCACGTGTGTGATTGCTTTTTCGCAAAACAGGTCCTTTGTGCAGTGTGCTGGTGGAGCGGTACGGTTGCCGAACAACAGTGATGCTGGGCGGAGTCCTGAGTGGGTTGGGCATGGCAGCCAGCTCCTTCACCAACAGCATCATCGAGCTTTACATCACCGCCGGGGTCATCACAGGTCAGAGGTCACTCAGGTCACTGCGCAGGCCTCCGTCGGCTCTTCCAGATACGATGTCATAAACATTCCAATGTGTCGGTCTGGGGGAGCTGAATTCAGCCATTTTATATTTATGAGAATTGTGTTGTGAATTAAGGGCACAGTGTGATTACAGACATTTGCAGAGCTTCAGAGCATGGGTACATGGTACTTTCTTTTATGAAAGAAATCATTAAGTGTACTATGTTTAAATATTTAAACATAGTATACTTTATGATACTATAATGTTCACAGACCCTTGGTAATTTAGGGCCTGATTTACTAAGACCTTTAGTATGCGCAAAACATTTTAGCACACGCACCTAGTTTTGTGTGTGCTACAAGGTTTTGCACATGCTAAAGGTCTTAATAAATGAGGCCCTATATTGTGTATGACAGACATCTCAGTCCCTTATGATCTTCCCCCTTTGCAAGCTTTACATACATTTATTAAATACTCTGCTTTGAGCTAGTTAGAACACATGTATTCTTGTATAATTAGACATTTTTATAATTTTTTTTTAATTTTTAGGATTGGGGTTCTGCTTTAGCTTCCAGCCGGCGGTGACCATCCTGGGCCAATACTTTGTGCGTCGACGCGCGTCTCGCCAACGCCATCTCGTCCACGGGCACCGCGATCGGTCTGTCCACCCTGCCCTTCCTCGCCGAGTACCTGCGCAGCCAGCTGGCCTGGAGGGGGAGCTTCCTGGTGCTGGGGGGCGTGCTGCTCAACTGCTGCGTGTTTGGGGCGGTCATGAGGCCCCTGAACCCCAAATACCGGCGCCCCGCAAGGCCCCAAAAGCAAGAATGCCACCCCCCCTCAGACCAAGGAGAACGGGCCGAAAGAGCGCGCGAGGGCGTGTCTGTCGAGAAGCATGGGCCTTCGACCTGTTCCTTAGCAACCTGCGTTTCCGCGTCTACGCCCTGGGCATCACGTGGATGATGCTGGGCTTCGTGGTGCCCCTGATCTTCCTGGTGCCCTACGCCACCGCCAACGGCATGGACCAGAGCCGCGCCGCCCTGCTGCTGGCCATCCTGGGCTTCGTCAACATCATCGTCAGGCCGCCCCGCCGGCCTGCTCTTCAACCTGCCCTGGTTCCGCGGGCGCCACGTCTACGTCTTCGCGGCGGCGCTGCTCGCCAACGGGCTGAGCGACTCCATCTGCTGCCTGGGGCCCAGCTTCCGGGTGCTGCTGGGATTCGTGCTGGCCTACGGCCTCTCCATGAGCGTGGTGGGCTCCCTGCTCTTCACCGTCCTCATGGACGTGGTGGAGATGAGTCGCTTTCCCCCGCCGCCCTCGGCCTGCTCGCCATCATGGAGAGCGTCACGCTGCTGGTGGGCCCTCCCCTCGCAGGTGCACCCACGGAATAATTACTCTGTTTATTCTTTGAAATTAAAGCATATGTTTTCTTTTAAAATTCTCAGTAACATTGCAGGAACTTTATTGTAGTCTAAAAAGGTTGAAGTATTACATGTAATGAAATTAGGGAATGATTAATAACGAATTATTTAGCGGTTGTTTTACAACGCTTCACAGTACTTGAGCCTAAGACTCGAGAGTGCTGAACATGTAATGCTTGGATTAAATGCTTCCTTCACACCCTCTTGCCTCTGATCAGCAATAGGACATCTAGTTACCGTGGTGACACTACAGTGCGTTGACTCAAAAACGGCCCCCCCTCCCCCCAGTATTATTGGCACCCCTGGTAAAGATGAGTAAAAAGGGTTATAAAAAATTCACCGTTTGGTGAATTCGCTTACTGTCACACTGAACAAATGAGAAAAATCCAACTTAATTGAAGTAAGAAAAAAACATTTATTTACTTTAATTAAAGGTTGGATTTTTCTAATTTTTTTAGTGTGACATTAAGCAAATTCACCAAACGGTGAATTTTTTATAACCCTTTTTACTCATCTTTTTGGAGGGCACTGTAGGTCTGTGTAGTTGTCTGCTGGTGTGTGTGTATATGTGCATGAGTAAGTAAGTGTGTGTGTGTGTGTGTGTGTGTGTGTGTGTGTGTGTGTGTGTGTGTGTGTGTGTGTGTGTGTGTGTGTGTGTGTGTGTGTGTGTGTGTGTGTGTGTGTGTGTGTGTGTGTGTGTGTGTGTGTGTGTGTGATAATATGACATTGCGCTGACATTGCAGGGTCCAGGCAGTGGGCCTGTGAGGGGTATGTGTTAACTCTGCTGGGCTTTGGCACGGACTGCACCATGGCGGCTCAAATGACTGCAGTTTCCCAATGTGGCATTGCTCTGTAAGCGAAACTGCGCAAGCTCAGCTTCACAGTGTCGGGTGTCAGGCAACCCGCTGTCCTTGCCGTAGATTTCATCAGGCTCGCGCTGCACTTCCCCCGAGGGCCGAGAGCTCAGACCAGGCCGAATCCCCAGGCTTTCCTAACTAACTGCCCCGCTGTCGCCTCTCTGTTGCAGGCTTGCTGGTGGACCGCACAGGGGACTACACTTACATGTTCTTTGCCTGCAGTGCCATTGTGGCCTCGTCTGCAATCTTCATCATGGTGGCATTTTCCTGGCTGGACAGACGGGATCGGGAGATGAGGTGCCCCTCAAAACCTCAAGTGGACCCACAGAAGGCTGGGGTCACCCTCACCCCAGACTGTGAATACAGCAGCGTGCCAACCAAGGGGGCGAGCCCCCCGCTGCAGAGACTGTTGACGCCACCAGTGTGTGAATGGCGTCTGTATTTAACATACACACACACACACACGACTATGCACTTATGCACAGGAGGGCATTTTTGCAGAAAAACATGCAGATTAAGTTTCCTTAAAGGTGACTGAAGATCCCAGTGTCACTTACTGCATAGCCCTGGGCCCTCAGGTTAAAATCCCACTCAATTTAAGAACATATAATGGTGAGAACAGGCATTCTGTCCACCTGGGCTTACCATTTACCCACGAGTGCCATTTGCCTGTCAGTCTCTGACCTGCTTATAATCACCCCATGTATAACTGGGTGAAAGGCTTTACCTTTCCCCCCTACACCCGCCTGCCATTTGAGGGCTGGTTATTCGTGATTGGTTGTGGATGCGGACCAATCCCCATGTACTGGAAGGTGGTGCTCTTGCTGCAGCTATGAACACTGCTTCACAAGCAGGAAAGAACGTCCATGCGGTACTTGTATGCAACATAAATTCCAAAGCCATTTAGAATGACATGCACTGTATTACTGTGTATGTTACAACACAAGTTTTTAAACTTGTGCGGGTTGATCAATGCCTAAGGCAAGCGCTAAGTTCCGCCTTCCTTGCGATTGTGTTTAAGATAACTGGTTCCTTATTTTAAAACCAGCCACAGGCAGTAAAGGGAGAAAGGTATTACAGAAGTAATTGTACTACTTTTTCAAATCTGACTGACACAAGAGATCATTTTTTAAGTGATTATTATACAGCTATACAGCCAAGAAGTCTGCGTTATGTAAACAGGGGGCCTATTCAGATATAATACATATAAATACAGTACAGTATATTTTGTTTGATACCTCAGACCTTTGATGACTATAAGCCATTTTACCAATCATGTATTCCATACTGTTCCAGCATAATTTAGAGCTAAATCTAGACCCACCCCCCAATTGCCATAGAGATCCATTCAAATGCAGAGACGTTATAGTATCGCTTGTACAGAGTACCAGAAAATAAGATATCAAGCGTCTTTTGATGTTGTTGGGTCACAGACATCTTGATTTGGCTCTCTATACTCCACAATTTCAGATTTGTAATCAAACAATTCACATGTGGTTAAAGTGTAGATTCACAGCTTTTATTAAAGGATATTTTTATACAGTTTGGCTTCACCATGTTGAAATTACAGCACTTTTTATACATACCCCCCCCCCCCCCCATTTAAGGGCATCATAATGTTTAGGAAATGTTAATTTTATGTAAATGAACGCAGTCATGTTTAGTACTTGCCGCATAACCTTTGCAATGAATGACTGCTTGAAGTCTGGTGACCCATAGACATGACCAGGTCCCGAGTCTCCTCTCTAGTGATGCAGTGCCAGGTCTTCACTGCAGCCTTGTTCAGGCCCCTGCTTGTTTCAGGGGCTAGTTCCTTATTTGCTCTTCAGCATATGCAACGCGTGTTCAGTTGGATTCAGGTCGGGTGACTGACTTAGCCAGTCAAGAACCTTGCGGTTTCAGCTTTTTGAAAAACTTTGTCACTTTCGCAGTACGTTTGAGATCGTTGTGTCTCGCCGTGAGATGAAGCGCCAACCAAAGAGTTTGGAGGCATTTGCTTGAACTTGAGCAGATAAGATGTTTCTGTTCACTTCAGAATTCATTCTGCTTCTGCTATTAGCAGTTACAAAATCAATGAAGACAACTGAGCCGGTACCCGTGGCAGCCATACACGCCCAAACCATGGCACCCCCCCCACCCACCATGTGTCACAGATCAGGTGGTGTGCTTTGGATTTTGGGCAGTTCCTTTGGCCTCCACACTTGCATCACTCTGATACAATCTTTGTCTCATCTGTCCACAAGACCTTTGCCCAGTGCACTACAGGCTCTTTTATTTACTTAGCAAACTGTAACCTGGCTATACTTGTTTGGAGGTTTGCATATTGTAGTGTAGCCTCTGTAGTCCTGTTTGTGAAGTCTTCCGTGGACAGTAGTCACTGACACATCCACACCTGCATCCTGTGGTTCTGATTTGTCAGATAGGTTTTTTGGGGTTTTATGGTGAGAATTATTTGGTCATCAAACTGAGGTCTTTCTTGGCCTACCAGGCCCTTTTGTGTTTACTGAGCTCACCAGTGCTAGTGTTCTCTTTCTTCATAATGATGTTGCAAACAGTTGATTTAGGCAAGCCTAAGGTTTGGCCTAAGTCTCTTACTGTTTTTTTTTTTTTTTTAGTTCTCAGCATAATGGCTTACATGACTTTAATTGGCACAACTCTGGTCCTCATGTTGACAAACTCCAATAATAGACTCAGAAGCCTGGAATCAAGACTAAATTCTGAAAGCTCTCTTATACCTGTGCTAAGGAAGCAGTTAAACACACCTGACTGGGACAAATGGCTAAAAGGTATTTCTGATCAACAATTATACGTATAAAAGTTCTGTATTTTCTACATGGTTTAAAACTGAAAAAAAGAATGTATAAAATACCTTTAATAAAAGCTGAGAATCTGCACTTTTGCTACATGTGAATTGTTTGATTACAAATATAGAATTGTGGAGTAGAGAGCCAAATCAAGAAAAAATATATGTCATTATATTACCATTGTGCAATTCCAAAATAATTTCCATTAGCTACGAATTATTTTAGAATTAAGTAATAATATTCTTTGGTAAATTTGACTTTATATCTGTTTGTGTCCTTTCAATCGGTGAGTCAGGAATTACCACAAGACATCCATTCACCCAGCTCAAATTAGGCTTTTCCCCCCGTCCCTTCTAAACCAGTATCGGCTTTTGGTGCTGGTACTAAAGCAAATTCAATTTGGTATACCATAATTTTAGAATTAGACCATAATTTTACCGATTACATTATTGGATTCCAAATGCTGTTGATTTACACATAATCAATCTTGTAGAAACCAACAGGTTTTTATTCTATGATTATGCTCTAGAATCCCTGGATTATTCAAGGAAAGCAGCTATTTAAACAAAGTTACAGTAAATTAAAATAACTCAGTAAAAAAAGCAAAACACAATTGTAAGATACACTGCCGGCCTAAAAAAAGTCGCCATTGCACCGTCATGCATAGTGCCCACTGTACAAGCCTCTGGAGGGTAGTGTTATGATCTGGGGTTGCTTCAGTTGGTCAGGTCTAGGTTCAGCAACATTATGCAGCAATAAAATGAAGTCAGCGAAGTACCTGAATGTACTGAATGACCAGGTTATCCCATCAATGGGCATATGCCAGGATGGACCAATGCCAAGATTCATCAGGCTCAAATTGTGAAAGAGTGGTTCAGGGAGCATGAGGAATCATTTTCACACATGAATTAGCCACAGATTCCTGACCTTAACCCCATTGAAAGTTTTTGGGATGTGCTGGAGAACACTTTACGGAGTGGTTCGACTCTCCCGTCGTCAATACAAGATCTCAGCCAAAAACTCATGCTACTCGGATGGAAATAAATGTTGTGACATTGCATAAGGTTGTCGAAACAATGCCACAACAAATGCGCGCCGTAATCAAAGCTAAAGGCGGTCCAACAAAATATTAGAGTGTGCGACTTTTTTTTTGGCCGGGCAGTGTATATTTATTCTAGATATTAAATCAAGTTTTATATACAGTGCCCTCCCACTATTATTGGCACCCTGGTAAAGATGTGTAAAAGGGTTATAAAAGATTCACAGTTTGGTGAATTAGCTTAATGTCTCACTGAAAAAATGAGAAAAATCCAACCTTTAATTGAAGTAGATTTATTATGAGAAAAAAAAATCCCTCATCAAGAAATAATTATTTTTAACAAAACCACGTGTGCCACAATTATTGGCACCCCTGCATTTATATATAGAATAAAATAATAATTTTTAATAGTTGGTTACATATCCTTTGCATGCCATGACTTCCTGATGTCAGTGACTCAACACATCAAAGACTAATTATTTCTTGATGAGGGATTTTTTTTTTCTCAGAATAAATTTACTTCAATTAAAGGTTGGTTTTCTCTCATTTTTTCAGTGTGATTAAGCTAAATTAAGCTAAAAGGTGATTTTTTTATAACCATTTTAACTCATTTTATAACCCCTTTTTACTTTACCAGGGGGTGCCAATAATAGTGGAGGGCACTGTATCTGTCACCTCAAAAATGGCCACTATAACTACCAGGAAAGCACATTATTGTACTTGTAATATCAGAGCCAGAGCTATTACAGTTTTTGTAACTATGATAATGTCAGCTGGACTTGTTTCTGGGATGGGGAATATGTCATTTTCTAATTCTGTTAGTTATGTTAATAGTTTTACCATGATCTCATTTTGAAATGAGGATGTTTTAGTTTGTTTGACAACTAAGCAATCTATACCTACAGCAGCATTGCCCAAGCTTTCTTTTAAACCATGCAGCATCGGTTTCTCACAAGCAAAAACAAAATAAACAATAAAACAAAATAAACCAAGTAGAGTAAAAAAAAATTATGCTGTTATCATCAATGTTTAATATCAAAGATAAACACATTATATGTATTTTTATATTATTGAAATAATCAAGTTGGGTCTGAATCTTAATAGGGCACATAGAGTGCAATGTCAAAGTTATCTCTTGAAGAAAAAAAAATGACACTGCATATTCATTATTTTATTACTAATGTTTCGACCCGGGCCCTGGTGAAGACTTGAAAGTTGAAACGTTGGAATAAAATAATGAATATACAGAGCTTAAGTGTGCGCCGTTCATTTTTTAAAATAATTACTACAATCACTAGCACCTTATATAAAACTGCATTTATTTGTCTTTTTTTAAAGTGAACCAAAGGCCAGTCGTCCCCCTCGGTGCCTTCCCAAACAAACCCAAAAATATGCTCACGTTGTTACTCTGTTTTAGCTGAAACATCCGTGGACGCTTTATTAGTTGGGCTAATATGACTGAGAATGTATGAAGTCTGTGTGTGAAGTATGTACAGGTTTTTCATCGTGGACATTGTTGGTGGTTGGTGTCTTGCCGAATTGTGTATTTTCATATGAGTTTTTGTTTCATTTTATTTTGTAAAGATAGAAAAGTTGTCAGATTTATTTTGGGGAATATGCACATGTATGGACAATTGTGAATAAATTACATATTTATGCAAAATTGTGTTTAAAGTTTTATTAAAGTTGCGTGATTCAGGGGTCATGGCTCTATTTTCACTTTCTTTTAAATTCACAAAGAAGATAATCTCACTTGTCTATTTCCAAACAGGATATGCCATTATGTATGTTGAAGCCTGTGAGAAACCTTGCACTTCAAAACCTATAACCTCAGTCTAGTTGCTCAGGCTAAGCTGTTCAGTTGACATATGTAATATTTATAGATCCTGGTGGCTATGCAGATTGCCAGTACCAACCGTTAAGCTTAGGGGAAATGCACTACGCTAAGTGTGGGATGGACTCCCCTCTATATCCGGTTTCCCTCTCGAGATTTCTTCTCACAGGGGAGTTTTTTTCTCTCCGCTGAGTGTTTTTTTTTCTTCCAACTGTGGTGTTTTTTTTGTTGTTGTTTTTTTACCTTTTTTTTTTTGAGGGGTTCTTGCCTAATTTTCCTATTTCCTGTTTCTTTAAAGCATCTTTGTGACAGTGTCTGTCTCTGTAAAACATTCTACCTAAACAGAATTGCCGTTCCAACGGTTTTGCCACAAAAGGGCCGTGCGGTGTAACCGGTTTGAAAGTTCAAACTTGGCAGGTGCCACGGTGTTCTGTTGATCTTATCTCATGTTTGTCTCCAGGCAATGTGAAAGTGTTAGGTGCGTTTAAAGTACAATGAGGTTTCCGCTATTCAGCGGTCTGCACACAATGTCCACATTGTTCCGGGCCAAAGGGGGTATCCCCCTGCCCTCCCAGCCTGCAGCAGGGCCTAGTGTGGGTATGTCCCACCGTGGAAGTACTGTGGCTAAGACATGGCCACTGTGGCAGTAGTACCGTGGCTAAGCCCTGGCCCACACCGCCCATAGAAGGTCAATACTGGGGCCAGTTGAAGGTGTATTGCCTGAAATCTCCCAGAAAATGCTATTAAATGAAAAGAAATAATGAATAAAGAAACAACACAAGTATCTATTACATTTTAATTTATTTGGATTTGAAACATTAAAAGAGGACTTTCAATTCATTTACAGAACTGACGGAATTGAAATGGAATTGACCCCAGTATAAGGGCTCACTTACCGCTTAGCTGCTCCATCCATCCATTCTCTAACCTGCTTATTCCTGGTCAGGGTCGCAGGGGTGCTGGAGCCTATCCCAGCATGCATTGGGCGAGAGACGGAATAAATCCTGGACAGGTCATCAATCCATTGCAGGGCAGACCACACCATTCACTCACGCACTCATACCTATTTTGAGTCTCCAAGTAGCCTAACCTGCATGTCTTTGGACTGTGGGGGGAAACGGGAGTACCCAGAGGAAACCCACGCGTACACGGGGTGAACATCCAAACTCATTACATTACATTACATTTATTTAGCAGACGCTTTTATCCAAAGCGACGTACAGTAAGTGCGTACAGTGACATCATCATCATTACAGAACAGACAAGGCAAAGCACATCCTTTGCATAATGTAGCAGCTATCCCTAGCAATGAACGTTGACTGTAGTTCACAGTAAGCTGTGGGCAAATCAGCAACACCACACTTTCATTCCAAATACTATTATAAACTATACTATTATAAACCATTCCAAATACTATTATAAACAGACAGGAAAACACAGGGAACAGGGAACTGATATTCCTAGGTGAGGATATCAGTCAAGGTGGAGTCTGAAGAGGTGTGTCTTCAGGCCTCGACGGAATGCAGGCAGGGTTGGAGTAGAACGTAGGGGAATGGGAAGTTCATTCCACCACTGAGGTGCTAATGTGGAAAAACTCCGCAGTCGAGACAAGCGAGAGCCTTTGACACGGAGGGGGGGGAAGTGCCAGTCGCCCTGCTGTAGAAGAGCGAAGTGGTCGAGCAGGAACATAGTTCTGGATTAAGTCCTGCAGGTAGGCGGGGCCTGTCCTATTGGCTGCAGTGTAGGCCAGGGTCAGAACTTTGAACCTGATCCTGGCTGCAACTGGCAGCCAGTGGAGTGACCTCAGCAGGGGGGTTACGTGGGAAAATTTCGGGAGGTTGAACACAAGCCGGGCAGCTGCATTCTGGATCAGTTGAAGAGGCAGAATGGCGCAGGCCGGTAGGCTTGCGAGCAGGGAGTTGCAGTAGTCCAGGCGTGAGGTGACCATGGTCTGGACAAGAAGCTGGGTGGAGTAGGTGGTCAGGTACGGTCGAATCCTCCTGATGTTGTACAGGAGGAACCTGCAGGACCGTGCCGTCGCCCTGATGTGCTCTTTGAAGTCCAGCCGGTCGTCCAGGACCACCCCCAGGTTCCTTGCAGAGCGGGAGGCAGCCACCACGGTCCCATCAACGGTGATGGAGAGGTCATGTAGTGGGGAGGTCTTGTACGGCATGAAGAGGAGCTCTGTCTTGTCAAGGTTGAGCTTCAGGTGATGGGACCACACAGAAAGGTCCTCGGCCGGGATTTGAACTCGGTAACCTTCTCGCTGTGAGGCGACATTGCTAACCACTGCACCACCGTACCACCCCCACTTAGCTTCTATATTTCCCATATTCTTTTCTAGTACTTTCTGTCCCTCGTAATATGGTTATAGGCAGTGAAAACTGCATCCAATAATTTGGTCACTTGCTGCTCTGGCCAGCGTGTGATAAATCCGGCTAGAACACAAAGTTTAACCCCCTGAGACCCGGAAGAAAAAAAGTTTAAATATTTTTACATTTCTTTACATAATTCAAGTGTCTTGGATGACAAAATAGTGTTGCAATTAAAAATATTAAAAAATACATTTTTTATTTTATTTTTTTGTAGTGTAGGTTTCAGCATATGTAGAATACATGGTTCTTGATATTAAGACTGGAGACTCGTGTTCCCTACAGGGGACAAAAATGAATTGTGTGCACTGAGATAAACCATGTGCTTGGCAGTAGTATTTTCAGAAGAGAATGCAGTGTACTGTGTTGTTGAGAATTGTTGAGAAAATGCCAGCTGGCAGGTAACATCGATCTTCAAATCAGGCTACGAAGCAAAGCAGCCAGTATCATTTCAATAACATGTAACATGTGTATAAACATACTACTCATATATTACAAATTGTTGGTTGATTGGAGAAAACAGAACTAACGTTATTGCGCCAATCTGATGGTTGAACCACTGTTTGGTATGAATTTGGAAACAATAACCGCGAAAGGAGCATAGAATCTAATCGTGTGTGCTATTTTGAAACACACAGCCGCGAGCCAGTGACCAGGCGCCAGACCTACTTTAGGGGGCTTTACAGTAAATTTTTTAATTTACTGTAGCCCCCCTAAATATCTTTTAAGCCACTAGCTCCAATCATACATTTTTTTTTTTTTCAGATTGATTTGACAAAATGCGCCATCGAGACTCCAGAATCATAACGCACACAGGATAGTCCCGGGCTAGGTCCTGGGGGGAGGCTGCTATAGCCCTAATTTAGGGCAGCCATTGGTTAGAGTGCAGTGTGGTGCTCGCATTGAGCCGTGTGACCGCACAATTCAATGAAAAACAAAACGCTGGTTAAATTTAATCTACAGACCAGGCCTAAATTAATTCCGTTGCTTGCTATAAGCTGTCAAACTAGAATGCACATTATCTTTGACGTCAAGATGTGTCAACCATCCCCAATGCCCATACATTTTAGTTGATAGAAGATGGTATCCTACATCAGCCCGACCCTATTGCTGTATATCCAAGCAATTTAAAGAAATATTCAACAACAATGCCAAATTATTTATTTGATTTAGGCCTATTGCTGCTCTAAAAACACATGGGGAATGACCATTTTGTGGCTGCTTTTTAAAAAAGATTCTCCTGGGGGTGCATGCCCCCAGAGCACCCTAGTAGAGGCTTAGCCCCCCTAAACAACATATATCTCTGGCGATGACCCTGTTGAACGCCAATAACATGATACTACTAATACATTTGGAAAAAGCTTGTTGATTACAGCACAAAAATAATAAGCCAGAGATCCCTGTTACCCTGTGTCCATGAACAACCAACGCTGAACTAACAGGTCACCTTTCAGGGTCATCTCTCTCAATTCAGTTCAGTTCAACAGTGCTTTATTGGCATGACATATTGCAGTGTATTGCCCAAGCTTTACATGAAAACAAATTAAACTAAAACACTAGCCTACTAAAAGAAGAGTGGGAAAATGTAAATGGGTATACATAGTAGACACATACTGTATGTACACACATGCATTTTATTACTATTATTATTATTATTATCCTGATGTCTAACTAGTATGACGGGCAGTCTCTCAGAAGTGGAATACTTCAGAAGGTTCTGGTTTTGTTTATTATTATGGTTCAACTTCCTGTGAGAAATTTGTGCTCGGACTGTTAACCCCCCCCAAAAAAGAAAGCACAACTAGGACAGAACTGAATTGTGACTCTCTCTCTCTCTCTCTCTCTCTCTCTCTCTCTCTCTCTCTCTCTCTCTCTCTCTCTCACACACACACACACACACACACACACACACACACACACACACACACACACACACACACACACACACACACACACAAAATAGCTTTCCCACTTTTTTGAGTTCAAAACAGGTGTTCTCGTTATTTAACCCGAACCCCACTATTCATATAGACGTTAGAAACCACACTTGCAGTTCAACCGGCCCATGCGCATGCTCAAACCTAACCGAAAGTGAAAGCATAAATGTACATTTCAGTTTCGAGTTTTTATATAAGCTGCGGAAGGATGAAATATTCTTGAATGTTACAACAGCGAACATTGACGAAGAAACTATTGTTGGTTAATGACAAATAGCTAAGGTACGTTTTCGTATTTTCGAATGTTGAACCGTAACGCTGTGCTATGTGTCTGCAATGTGTAAAAACTATTCCATATGCGTAATGATAAATACCATTTTGGAATTAAATAGAAACCACTGTTTGGTATGAATTTGGAAACGATAACCGCGAAAGGAGCATAGAATCTAATCGTGTGTGCTATTTTGAAACACACAGCCGCGAGCCAGTGACCAGGCGCCAGACCTACTTTAGGGGGCTTTACAGTACATTTTTTAATTTACTGTAGCCCCCCTAAATATCTTTTAAGCCACTAGCTCCAATCATAAATTTTTTTTTTTTTCAGATTGATTTGACAAAATGTGCCATCGAGACTCCAGAATCATAACGCACACAGGATATTCCCGGGCTAGGTCCTGGGGGGAGGCTGCTATAGCCCTAATTTAGGGCAGCCATTGGTTAGAGTGCAGTGTGGTGCTCGCATTGAGCCGTGTGACCGCACAATTCAATGAAAAACAAAACGCTGGTTAAATTTAATCTACAGACCAGGCCTAAATTAATTCCGTTGCTTGCTATAAGCTGTCAAACTAGAATGCACATTGTCTTTGACGTCAAGATGTGTCAACCATCCCCAATGCCCATAAATTTTAGTTGATAGAAGATGGTATCCTACATCAGCCCGACCCTATTGCTGTATATCCAAGCAATTTAAAGAAATATTCAACAACAATGCCAAATTATTTATTTAATTTAGGCCTATTGCTGCTCTAAAAACTCATGGGGAATGACCATTTTGTGGCTGCTTTTTAAAAAAGATTCTCCTGGGGGTGCATGCCTCCAGAGCACCCTAGTAGAGGCTTAGCCCCCCTAAACAACATATATCTCTGGCGATGACCCTGTTGAACGCCAATAACATGATACTACTAATACATTTGGAAAAAGCTTGTTGATTGCAGCACAAAAATAATAAGCCAGAGATCCCTGTTACCCTGTGTCCATGAACAACCAACGCTGAACTAACAGGTCACCTTTCAGGGTCATCTCTCTCAATTCAGTTCAGTTCAACAGTGCTTTATTGGCATGACATATTGCAGTGTATTGCCCAAGCTTTACATGAAAACAAATTAAACTAAAACACTAGCCTACTAAAAGAAGAGTGGGAAAATGTAAATGGGTATACATAGTAGACACATACTGTATGTACACACATGCATTTTATTACTATTATTATTATTATTATCCTGATGTCTAACTAGTATGACGGGCAGTCTCTCAGAAGTGGAATACTTCAGAAGGTTCTGGTTTTGTTTATTATTATGGTTCAACTTCCTGTGAGAAATTTGTGCTCGGACTGTTAACCCCCCCCAAAAAAGAAAGCACAACTGGGACAGAACTGAATTGTGACTCTCTCTCTCTCTCTCTCTCTCTCTCTCTCTCTCTCTCTCTCTCTCACACACACACACACACACACACACACACACACACACACACACACACACACACACACAAAATAGCTTTCCCACTTTTTTGAGTTCAAAACAGGTGTTCTCGTTATTTAACCCGAACCCCACTATTCATATAGAACCACACTTGCAGTTCAACCGGCCCATGCGCATGCTCAAACCTAACCAAAAGTGAAAGCATAAATGTACGGTTCAGTTTCGAGTTTTTATATAAGCTGCGGAAGGATGAAATATTCTTGAATGTTACAACAGCGAACATTGACGAAGAAACTATTGTTGGTTAATGACAAATAGCTAAGGTACGTTTTCGTATTTTCGAATGTTGAACCGTAACGCTGTGCTATGTGTCTGCAATGTGTAAAAACTATTCCATATGCGTAATGATAAATACCATTTTGGAATTAAATAGAAACCACTGTTTGGTATGAATTTGGAAACGATAACCGCGAAAGGAGCATAGAATCTAATCGTGTGTGCTATTTTGAAACACACAGCCGCGAGCCAGTGACTTATACAATAAAGGCAGTTTTACAGTCGCGTTTGCGCCAATGGCAGGAGAGATGTATCTCTCAGTGAAGACAACTAACTGGTAGCTTGTGGGCGCCTAGTCTGTCACAGAGAGGAGGAACGAATGTTACCTCTCAGCCAGGAACCCACGCCTGGTTTAAACCCGGCAAATTGCCTGGCAATTGTTTAGCAACACTGCAGACTCCGGCTAATGTCAGCCACTGGCATAATGACATGAGAGGGCACTGTTGGCACTGTTTTCTTTCGCCCAAAGTTGACCCTCTCTTTGCTGATCTCTTTTTGTGATTCCAGGGCAGGACCCGTTTGAGCCTGGGCTGACCTGCACCGTCTATGGTTGGCCGAGATGGCGAGTTCTGGCATGAGAGTGTACGGGACGGTCCTCTCCTGTGACCTTGCCTTCTGGGGTGTGGTGTGGGGGGGACTGGTCCTGTTGGGGTGGCCCAGCGGAGAAGGAGTGGCTTTGGGCTCGCTCTGGGCGATGGGGGCTGGGAGGTGGCTTCTGCTCCATGCGGTTTCCGTGGCGACGCAGAGTGGGCGGGGCCGGCCAGTGCTGAGGCGTTGGGTGGCGACGCTGTGCCTCTTGGGCCCGGCGTTTGAGAGCGGGAAGGCCCTGCAGTGGGGGAGCTCGAGCCGGGGCACCCCGATCCCCGATCCGGGCGCAGCAGCCCTGGGCGTGGTGGCCGCCACCTCCGCCTGCCTGTTCTGGGAGCTCACTTTCCCAGAGGCGGAGAGGGGGAAGGGAGGCGGGGAAAAACAGCAGAAAGCCTGGGATCTGTTCATGAGGGTGATCCGTTACTCCAGGCCTGATGCCCTACACCTGGGAGCGGCCTTCCTCTTCCTCAGCCTCGCTGTCTTAGGTGAGTAGCTGCGTGGCTATCCACAAACTCACAATATATAATAATGTATAATAGTAATATAATAAAATGTATCTTTAAATGTTTATGTTTTATGTTACTGTACTAGCAGTTAGTGTTGTGTGGTGTGTACGCAGGTGAGACGTGTATCCCGTACTACACCGGCAGAGTGGTGGACTTGCTGGGATCACGCTATCAGCCCAGTAGCTTCCTGTCCGCTATCGGATTCATGGCGCTGTTCTCCTTCAGCAGGTAACTCTCACCTGTGCCTCTCATTCGAGTCATTACAACAGGGGTGGGGAACCTCGTCCGAAAAGAGCCGGTGTGGGTGCAGGTTTTTGATTTAGCCCAGCACTAAGACACCTGACTAAGACACAATTATGTTATCAATCTAGACCCCGATAAGTAGAATCAAGTGTCTTAGTGCAGGGCTAAAACCCACACCCACACCGGCCCTTTTCAGATAAGGTTCCCCACCCCTGCATTATTTTATTTATTTTTTATTTAAAAGGGACAGCGCATATCTGGAAAAAGCATCAATGGGTGCAATGCCAGAGTTAGCTCGAGAGATATTTTTCATCTGTAGTCCCATTACAGGACATTTTTACAAAAACATACAGTACATTACATTTCAAAACAAACACCTTTGCATTACAACAACACCTTGGTTTGTACTGAATTTGATCCCGTTTGGAAGGCATATAACTATGTGTTCTGATATATGTGCCTATCTTGTGTGTGCATGTGTATGCGAATGTTTTCTTGTGTGTGTGCGTGTGGGTGTGCATGTGTGTATGTGTATGTGTGTGTGTGTGTGTGTGTGTGTGTGTGCGCGCGCACATGTGTGTCAGCTCTTTGTGTGTAGGTCTACGAGGGGGCATGTTCATGTGGAGTTTGTCCAGACTCAACAAGAGGATGAGACACATGCTGTTCCGCAGCCTGGTGCAGCAGGAGATCGGCTTCTTTGAGGAGACAAAGCCAGGTGGAGAGAGACACAGCTGTTACTGTTCAACTTTCCGTCATTGGTGATAGAGTTTAATACATAACTAAACATATGACTTTGTATGATATACAGTGAGCACCATAATTCATTGGACAGTGACACATCTTTTGTTATAATTTACTAAGCATAATTTACAGCTAAATCTAGTCCCACCCCCCAATTCCCATACAGATACATTCAAATGCAGAGAGGTTATAGTATCACTTGTAGGAGTACCAGAAAATAAGATATCAAGAGTCATGGCATGCAAAGGATATGCGACCAAATAGTAAAAATGATTACTTTATTGTATATTATGTTAAACTGTTCAATATTTTTTGATGCCCAAAAATGGGGGGGGACTATGTACAAAAGGTTCTATAATTTCTAAACGGTTCACCTGATATGGAATTAAAGCTGACAGTCTGCACTTGAACCTCATTGTCATTGTATCTTTTCAAACTCAAAGTGCTAGAGTACAGAACCAAAATAGCAAAAAATGTGTCACTGTCCAATGAATTATGGTGCTCACTGTATATATATATATATATAGTAATTGTTCGCTGTGGTTATTTTTTCAACACTGATATCATGCCAATAAAGTAACATTAAATATACAATTGAAATTTACAGGCAGAAAGAGCGATAGAGAGATGGAGGAAAAGAGCATTGGAGGGTCCTTGTACTTCCTGACATGCACAGCACAAAGGACTAAACGTCTTCCTCCTCCTCTTCCTCTTTCTCCTTCTCCTCTTCCTCACCCTGGGAGCAGGCGGCCTAACGTCGCGCCTGATCTCCGACATCGACAAGATGGGTCGATCCGTGGCCATGAACATCAACGTGCTTCTGCGGAGCACCGTGAAGCTGCTCTGCCTTCTGGGACTGATGCTGGGCCTGTCGTGGCATCTCACCGTCCTCGCCTGTGTGGAAATGCCCCTCCTGGCCCTGCTGCAGAACTTCTACAACACTCACTGTCAGGTAAGCAGATGGGGACTGACACAGGTCCTTTCCTTTAGGATGCAAAAACGCTAAACATGCTGATATTTCCAACCTTGTGCCGCTAATTCAGGGATACTCAAATCTGGAAAATGTACTAATTATTATCACCTTCTAATATCTCAGTATATTGTACTGCTGTCCACTGTACTTATTATATTTTCTAACAGAGTGTCCAAATGTTTAAAATGTATTGCAGTTTATTATCATGTCCATAAGGGTGTCCTTGTTTATGGTGAGACAGTGAGCGTGCCTCAGGCCTTCCTGTCCCAGTTCAGCCCTTGTTTTTGGCGCCGCCCTGCAGGCGCTGATGCAGCAGCTGCAGGACTGCAAGGCGGAGGCGCAGGAGGTGGCGTCGTCGGCGCTGGGGGCCGTGCGCACGGTGCGTAGCTTCGGGGCGGAGCGGGCCGAGGCGCGGCGGTACCAGGAGGTCATCGCCAAGATGCAAGCCGCGCAGTGGCGTAAGGACACGCTGAAGGCCGTCCTCCTCTTACTGCGCAGGGTAGGGGCGTTGGGCGTTACGCACTGCGGCTACGCGCTCTAACTGTGTCCTAGCACACTCACGGCAGTATTTTACGCACTTGTGGCGTGCACATAGTGCCATTGTGTGCGGCTAATCACACTAAAGGTCATTCAGCATAGCGGAGGGTGTTAGTTACTGCTACTACACAGTTTTGACAACACTGATACTCACTGACCATTGGCCAGAATGCACACACATAAATGCTCTACACTCTCACTGCATCCTACAGTGGCTAAATCTGAATTTCCGAGGCATTCAAAAGCTGCTTTTAAACATTTAACTTGAAATTGAAATCACATGATCGCAAAGTTTAGAGGCGTAGAGTGCGTAGTTCATGCGAGAGAGCGTCTGTGTGGGGAGGATGCGGGTGTACATTTCCCTCTCCTGTTTTGTCACTGTCCCACATGGTGTGCCACAGCTGGTGACAGTGGGGGTGAAGGTGATGATGCTGTTCTATGGGCGTCGGCTCATCGCGTCCGGTCAGCTGACCAGCGGCGGCCTCCTGGCCTTCGTGCTCTACCAGAAGGACATGGCGACCAACACGAGGGTGAGTCCCTTCTGCACCGGAAGGCCTTGGGTTCCAACATGAGGGTCAGATCATTCTCAACCGCAAGGACACAGGGTCTGATACAGGGGTCTGAAACCGTCCTGGAGGGCTGCCATGTACCACAACAACCTGCAGACACTGTGGCCCCTGTGTTTTAGGGGCTACATAGTCTGTCAGAATGTACTTTAAAAAGTGAAAACATTAAACTTAGATCCATAATATTTTGGGAGAAATTTCCAATATTATTTCTATAGATTTTCACATATACTGTATGCATACAATGCATTTGACTCTTCCAACCCTTCTAAGATGAACCCTAATTGAAATCAAGTTCCTATCCTACCCTATCAATCTGCTGTTTGTCCATCTGCTGCCTATGTCTTAGGTCCATGTTCCAGGTTTTACTCAGTGCAGTTATCAAGCTAACACAGTAACCTTGCTTCGTAGTATTACCCCCAGGTGGATATATAGAGATGATGCTGAGTAAATTCAGCCTTGTGGAACGTGAGCACTGTGTCTGTGCCTCAGCACCTGGTCTACATCTGTGGCGATATGCTAAACTGCACCAGTGCGGCGTCCAAGGTGTTCCTGTACCTGGACAGGAAGCCCCGGGAGGAAGGGGCGGGGACTCTGGAGCCCCCTAACCTGGAGGGACGTCTGACGCTCAGAGACGTGACCTTCTCCTACCCCACCAAACCTGACGCACCTGCCCTGAATGTAAGCACCCCCCTCGCACAGACTCCCACAGACTGGTGTCACCGTACCTCTGCAAGGCTAGGTCTCCACCAGGACAGGGTGAAGGGAACAACATGCTCTTTGCGTGTATTCATTTTGTGTGTATATGCAGATATATGCAGTTATATGTGTGTGAGTGCACCAGCACATTCTGTGAGGGGAGAAGGTATGGTGTGGACTGGCGTGCCTGGGGAGGAGTGGCAAACTGGCAGCCACTCTGTATGTACAGCAAAGTCACTTTTCCAGCCACCATACCACCAAGTACCTGGCTCCTGCCGAATGGCTGAAGCTAAGCCGGTGTGGGCTTGGTTAGTACTTGGATGGGAGACCTCCTGGGAAAACTAATTTGCTGCTGGATGTGGTGTTGGTCGGCCACTAGGGGGATGTTCTTCCCTCTGGTCAAATAAATCCTAATGCCTAATGTCTTGATACTGCTCATTGTTGTGATACTGCCCATTGTCATGATACTGATCACTGTTGTGATATCGCTCACTGTCATGATAGCACTCAATGTCGTGACGATCTTCCCTCGGGTCAAATAAATCCTCACGCCTAACGCCTAATGTCGTGATAGCGCTCAATGTCGCGGTGCTGCTCATTGTCACGATAGCGCTCACTGTCGTGACAGGGCGTGTCCCTGGAGCTGTGTCCTGGGAAGATGACGGCACTGGTGGGGCCCTCTGGGGGAGGAAAGAGCTCCTGCGTCAGCCTGCTGGAGAGGTTCTACGAGCCGCAGGAGGGACAGGTGCTGCTCGATGGACGTCCCCTGCACAGCTACCAACACCGCTACCTGCACCGCAAGGTAACCGCTACCTGTACCGCAAGGTAACCGCTACCTGTACCGCAAGGTAACCGCTACCAACACCGCTACCTGCACCGCAAGGTAACCGCTACCTGTACCGCAAGGTAACCGCTACCTGTACCGCAAGGTAACCGCTACCAACACCGCTACCTGCACCGCAAGGTAACCGCTACCTGTACCGCAAGGTAACCGCTACCAACACCGCTACCTGCACCGCAAGGTAACCGCTACCTGTACCGCTACCTGCACCGCAAGGTAACCGCTACCAACACCGCTACCTGCACCGCAAGGTAACCGCTACCTGTACCGCTACCTGCACCGCAAGGTAACCGCTACCAACACCGCTACCTGCACCGCAAGGTAACCGCTACCTGTACCGCAAGGTAACCGCTACCAACACCGCTACCTGCACCGCAAGGTAACCGCTACCAACACCGCTACCTGCACCGCAAGGTAACCGCTACCTGTACCGCAAGGTAACCGCTACCAACACCGCTACCTGTACCGCAAGGTAACCGCTACCAACACCGCTACCTGCACCGCAAGGTAACCGCTACCTGCACCGCTACCTGCACCGCAAGGTAACCGCTACCAACACCGCTACCTGCACCGCAAGGTAACCGCTACCAACACCGCTACCTGCACCGCAAGGTAACCGCTACCTGCACCGCAAGGTAACCGCTACCAACACCGCTACCTGTACCGCAAGGTAACCGCTACCAACACCGCTACCTGTACCGCAAGGTAACCGCTACCAACACCGCTACCTGCACCGCAAGGTAACCGCTACCTGCACCGCAAGGTAACCGCTACCAACACCGCTACCTGCACCGCAAGGTAACCGCTACCAACACCGCTACCTGCACCGCAAGGTAACCGCTACCTGCACCGCAAGGTAACCGCTACCTGCACCGCAAGGTAACCGCTACCTGCACCGCAAGGTAACCGCTACCAACACCGCTACCTGCACCGCAAGGTAACCGCTACCTGCACCGCAAGGTAACCGCTACCTGCACCGCAAGGTAACCGCTACCAACACCGCTACCTGCACCGCAAGGTAACCGCTACCAACACCGCTACCTGTACTGCAAGGTAACCGCTACCAACACCGCTACCTGCACCGCAAGGTAACCGCTACCAACACCGTTACCTGCACCACAAGGTAACCGCTACCAACACCGTTACCTGCACCACAAGGTAACCGCTACCAACACCGTTACCTGTACAGCAAGGTAACCGCTACCAACACCGCTACCTGTACTGCAAGGTAACCGCTACCAACACCGCTACCTGTACCGCAAGGTAACCGCTACCAACACCGCTACCTGTACTGCAAGGTAACCGCTACCAACACCGTTACCTGCACCGCAAGGTAACCGCTACCAACACCGTTACCTGTACAGCAAGGTAACCGCTACCAACACCGCTATCTGCACCACAAGGTAACCGCTACCAACACCGCTATCGCCACCACAAGGTAACCGCTACCAACACCACTACCTGCACCACAAGGTAACTGCTACCAACACCATTACCTGTACTGCGTGGTACTAAGCTCACTGTATTAATACCTGCTCTGTACGGTAACTAATTTCTTTATCTCTCCGGGGTCAGATTGCGATGGTATCCCAGGATCCCGTGCTGTTCTCGGGCTCTGTCAGGGACAACATCGCATACGGCCTGGAGGACTGTTCCATGGAGAGGATTGAGAGCGCAGCACGCAAGGCCAATGCTCACAACTTCATATGTGAACTGGAGCAGGGCTATGATACAGGTACACTTCTACTCTGAGTCAGTACTACAACACAGGTGCACCTCTACTGTGTGTGAGGACTACAACGCAGGTACACTTCTATTCTGAGTCAGGACTACAACACAGGTACACCTCTACTGTGAGTGAGGACTACGACACAGGTACACTTCTATTCTGAGTCAGTAATACAACACAGGTGCACCTCTAATGTGAGTGAGGACTACAACACAGGTACACTTCTATTCTGAGTCAGGACTACAACACAGGTACACCTCAACTCTGAATCAGGACTACAACACATGTACACTTCTATTCTGAATTCGGACTACAACACAGGTACACCTCTACTCTGGATCAGGACTACAACACAGGTACACACATGTCCCTGTATGTATGTTTGTGCCTGTATGTGTGTGTATCCATGCATATGTGTGTGTGTTTCGCAGATGTAGGGGAGAGTGGGGGTCAGCTGTCTGCAGGACAGAAGCAGTGCATCGCCATCGCCAGGGCCCTGGTTAGAGAGCCTCAGGTCCTCATTCTGGACGAAGTCACCAGCTGCATGGACGTGGACACCCAACTGGCGGTACAGATGCTCGCCCTGGGCAGGGCGTCAATTCAGGGAATTAGTTACAATTCAAATCAGGCAGGACTGAAAAGTGCCCAGAATGTTCCATCTGGTTGTTTCAGTTAACGTGAAGCGGATTTTAATTTGAATTTGAATCCTGAAAAGACGGAACCTACCCCGACCTTGACACTAATGTGTGAACATTTGGCCTTAAGTTTATGCTCAATAGTGCTAACTCTCATTATTGCGCACATGCACAAAAGTTCAATCACAGTGTCACAGTGTCACAGCGTTACGTAAAAAGATGCTCTGCATGTACGCTCATATGCAACCGCTCACTGAGTAACTGACACACAGTATGAGACTAATAATTTCACACAATAGAATATTTATGGCGCACACTCATGCTGATGCACAGTGGTACTGTGTAATACCGTTACACACGTTTGTTATGTGAGTAGCCTACTGTTAGTCTCTGTGTACCTCACGCTTACACATAGAGATGTAAGTTCATCTGCCTGGCTGTGAAAAGAGCTGAAGGATTTAAACAAATTCTTTTCAAAGTAGTTTTTGGGCAAGTCAGTAGAGAGGGTCACAGTGCTCCCGATAAAGCCCTCTGGAATGTAAAAGCAGGGCTCTGGGAATGGGAAACTGCTTACAGTCATAATAAGGGGAGAAATTCCTCACTAATACAAGCACGAACACGCTGTGCAGTGTTTATGAAATCTAAAGTG
Source organism: Synaphobranchus kaupii (assembly GCA_029718625.1). Classification (NCBI taxonomy): domain Eukaryota; kingdom Metazoa; phylum Chordata; class Actinopteri; order Anguilliformes; family Synaphobranchidae; genus Synaphobranchus; species Synaphobranchus kaupii. The sequence goes on from CM056379.1 coordinate 12,258,323, forward strand.
GAATATTTTATCATAAATTTCACTGGCAGACACCCTTATCCAGAGCAACTTGCACAGCTCGCAGTTTTCAATACCATACCATTTATACAGCTGGGTATTTATTTCTGAAGCAGTTCTAAAAAGCCTTGCTCAAAGCAGCTCCCTAATCGTTCTGTCCTGCCGCCCATTCAGATGCAGGAGGTCCTGACAGGCTCCAGGGGGCAGACCGTGCTGGTGGTGGCCCACCGGCTGAAGACCGTGGAGCAGGCCGACAGCATCCTCTTCCTGGAGGACGGGGTGGTGGTGGAGCAGGGCACGCACCGGCAGCTGATGGCCAGAAGAGGGCGCTACCACAGGCTGAGAGAGAAGCTTTTCTCCGACTTGGATAGCACTGGGACACACTGAGTTGGGCTAGCTGAAATCGCCAACTGTACTGTAAACACAGACTGTAAACCATTAACAGGAATAAGTGTTACCCAACAGTGTGACGTTATAGCTGCTGCTATGATGTTTGCTCAGGTGCTAATCCTTCTTTCATCGGGTGTTCATTATGTAATCAAATGAGCCATTATGTTCATTCATTTTAATAATGTCTCATATCTGAAGAAAGGCCTTCAACTAACATAGGAGGCTCACCCTTCTTGCCCGCACCTAAAACTGGGTCTGGCTATTACTGATACTGGATACTGATAAACTGTTGAGTACAGCACACGCCTATAATGTAGACACACACAAACATACACACACACAGGTTTGGGCACACACATTGCAAAAACACATGTGCGTTAGTGCACAACCACACAAGTACATATGTGTACATACGCACACACACACACACACACGCACACACTACGCAGAACAACACACACTCGATTAGACTTCCTCCTGAACACAATGTTGAAAGGGCACTCGCCCTTTCCTGGAGTGTCTGTGTAATGGCAGAATATATATATATATATATATATTATTTTTTAATCTTTTATATATTCCCAGCACTATGAGTCTCTTAACACTCCTAGTAACATGTTTGGGGCAATTTGACCCCATTCAGTGTTTGACGTCTCTTAAACACCAGGTAACCCCATTTTTTATACAACACAACACCATACGTACAGCATCAGTATCAAGTTTGGTTATGTGGCAGTGTTCTGAGTGGCTTCGAAAGTGGTCGGTATGAAGGGTGAACAGTTAGCTACCGACTCTACCGAGGAAATTGCATAGTCGGTTTAGTACCCTGTCAATTTAGTATTTATTTATTTTTTGTTTCATAAATGCAGGTCTATCGTTTGATTTTAGGTGTTGGTAAAGCATAATAGCATGTTCTGCGAAAACCTTTTTTTTTTACAAATTCACGCTATTTTTTGTATGTCATACTATCGACTTGTGCTGCCGTAAGCTTTTTAATGAGTGTTTAATGATATGAAGAATGATATCTGTAGGATATCTAATATTTAGATACATGTAAGTTGTTCAAATAAATTGAATCAGTTTTTCCAAACAAGCTTTGGCCATGAAATTTCTATGTCCGAGCACCAATTTCACACATTCCCATGGCTCGCAGTTCACATGTCTGTCCACTAGAGGGACACAGAGCATTGTGAAGCATGCTGACTTTGCACAAGTATCTGTTGTACTTGAAGATACATAAAAACATTCAAATGAGGGAAAAAACCTGTCGGTATAAAAGCCCTTAAAATTCATATATAGAAGAGTCCAAATGACACAATATACATATGTATTAATTATAATGATTCAGATGGCCATGAGGAACATTAGGGGATGTCTGAACTGCTGCTTTTGAAACACATTGCCTCTATGTGTGAATCGATGCTATGCTGAACTGGGCTGGGTTTAACCAGGCTGAACCAGGCCTGTGGGTGTGTCAGGGATTGGCCGGCACTCTGTGCAGCCTTGAATTTGGGAAGGGCTGGCCTCAGCACCTGTGCTCCTTCCAGACGCACCGAACACAACAACACACCCCCATCAGTGACTGGAGGTTTTAGTGATGGAGAAACAGGATTGTGTAACTGTATGGGGGCTGCATAAACAAACCCTGTATAACTGGACGCCTACACCTGTTCCCTTCAAATACTGACCAATGTAATGAAGTACACTCAGAAATAAAGGTACAGTGGAGTTACACTTTTCTCCTCTAAGGAACAAATTTCCCAAATGTACTCAGAAAGTACAATAATGTTATACCTGGGTACTAATAAGTACCATCTCAAGCAAAAAGGGTACAAATTCTGTATTGCTTGCTAGAGGTACAATTTTACGTGCCTGTAGGGTACCACCCCAGTGACAAGCATTTGTACCTTTTTTTCCTGAGAGTGCGGTAAGTAAAATATAGAATGGGGAACAAAACGCACAAGTCGAGCTTATGTGGTATTTATTTCTTTATGGTTTCACAGATGTTTATTGGAAGTGGAAAATAAAACACTTCCCCGCAACAGATTGTGAAATACAATGGAAATGTTCAATATACAAAAAATATGCTTAGAAATGGACAGTCCCGTAGCTCCCAGACTTCTGACCTTCTAATGCCCTTTGACCCGTTTCTTCGTCTTTTCCTCCTTCTGAAAATACTGTTTTGTGCAATTAATTTAATACGTAGAACAGGTTTTCTCATCACACAGTTGTAGGCGTCTTGGTAAAATTTTCTCCAACTGTATACCTATGCAGTAAAGCGGGGGGGATTTGCAGTTCCAATTGATCAAAACTAGCAAATGCCTGTCCAGCAATTCACTGTCCAGTTTTAGGTTTGCTTTACAATGCCGGTGGCCTCACTTTTCAGATTATATTTTTTTCTTTCTGACCTTAAACCATAATTTGTTTTTCTCTTAGCGCAGAGGGGCAGACATACTACAATACAGGCTTATTGAAACGTGTGCCGTTTATGAACCGCATTTCAAATATGGCTCTTTGTTAGTGACATCATTGACTTGGTCTCTTTTCCCCAGTTTTACTCTTTCTATTTGGTTTAGGCTGTGAGACAAGATCTTTCTCTAATAAATGCAATTTATTTTGACTTTTAGCAGCAAGGCGGGCAGATTTTGAAACGGAGAGTGTATTACAAGATACCAAACTATGGTTTTATTGGATCTAACGGACTTTTAAGGTTGTACAGGGACTTGCACCTATATCTTTAAAAGTTTAGTTGTGCAATTTAAATGGGTCTGTTAACTTTCTGATAGAGTTACCAAATCTTTCTCATAGGGTTAGATGCATCAATCTGGCTTCAAAGAGTTAGATTTCTTTTTTGAGCTTTTTTAATTCTGAAAGTATGCCAGATTTTAATTTTAACAGCCATTGAGGTGATGCATTTTCACGAAGATGCTTTGGAGTGAGCACGTGATCCATCATCTTCATCATCACCATCATCATCCGTGTCATCAAAGTCTGCTTTATTTTTATTTTTTTTAGTTTTCAAGAGCATGTGCTCAGCTGGACTCTTTTCTTGTGGTGAAAGGAGTCCACACGGAGAGAGAGAGAGAGAGAGAGAGAGAGAGAGAGAGAGAGAGAGAGAGGGAGAGAGAGAGAGAACAAGTCACAATTCAGTTCTGTCCCAGTTGTGCTTTCTTTTTTTTGGGGGGGGGGGGTTAACAGTCCGAGCACAAATTTCTCACAGGAAGTTGACCCATAATAATAAACAAAACCAGAACCTTCTGAACCTTCCACTTGCAAGGCGGGCACACGGGCTGTTACCATGACAGCGAGTGTCAGGGTCCTGAGAGGTGAGGATGTCTGGCTGGCTGCAGGTCGAGCGAGCGAGAGAGAGTGAGTAAACATGGCTGCCTGACAGAAGTGGAGGCTGGTAGACGCTTGACAAATTCCACAGCAGGGAGAATAAAAAGGTGTGTGTGCGTGTGTTTGTGTGTGTGCGTGTGTCCGCTGAAGGGTGAAACTGACCATGCGCCTTTTCGCCTGTATGTGATACTCTTTACGGGCTGATTTAAACCTTCATTTGTGATGTACTGTGGCACAGATGAACCCATGCTTGAGTACACTACTGGAGTGGAAAGTGAGTGAGTCTAGCTCAGTCAGGGAATTCACCGAGTAGATAGATATGGAAGTGACATCACCTGGCTTGCCTCTACTTCCTGTTGACCTTAAGCCAAGTTCTGTGGCCTTCCAATAGTTATGTATCGTCTATTTAAAAGGTACCCACTCAGTAATGGACCAATATCATGGTGTCTCTGATGTAATGTCCTCCTCTATCCCAGCCTTCATCTATTTTTGTCCTCACCTGGCACAGCTAGGTATAGCCCTCCCCTTAGCTAGCTGCTGGCCAGGCTTGCTATGCATTCATTCCTGTCTTACTACATGAGGGGGTAGTCCTTAAAGAGGCCAGGGCAAAGTGTTATAATGTGATTTACATGTTAATTTCAAATGTGCAAGGACGTTCTGATTTGCAAATTAATGAGACATCATGTTTGAACTATTATAACCTCAATTTGAAGGTGCAAAAGATAAAAGCCAAGACTCAGGTACAGTACCCAGCTGGGAGAGTCTCCGTGTTTGTGTTTATGTATATGCGTATCTCCATATGCATGGGTATGTGTGTGTGTGTGTGTCTGTGCGTGTGTTTGTGTGTGCCTCTGTGTGTGTGTGTGTGTGTGTATACGTGTGTGCGTGTGTATACGTGTGTGCGTGTGTTTGTAAGAGAGAGGAGAGATTGGGATGGATAGTGTTTGAGTAGCCGTTAGCTTTGCTTCCTTTCACTGCACACGTTAGCCGGTCACCAGGACCATCTTCTCCAGCGTCTCCTGTGGAAACACAGAGAGAGGAGCCAAGTCAATCAGACGGGCGTCGCCGGGTCAACCGCCGCCAGGACACACTGTACCAGGGCCGGCAAAGAACAGGGAAGCACTGTGAAAGAGAAAGAGGAAGAGAAAGAGAGAGAGAGAGAATGGGAGAGAGAGAGAGGAAGAGTGGGAAGCAAAATAAAGCTAAATGAATAGGAATGATGGGAATGGTTGGAGGGAGAGATCGGAATGATGGGAATGGTTGGAGGGAGAGATCGGAATGATACTGTCGCCCTCAAGACTCCATCAAGGAATCCATGGTGCCGGGCCAACCAAAACTCTCCTGCCTCGGGTCCGAACACGATAGTCTCCCCCACCCCCAAAACGTGCTGTCCCAAAAATATCCCGTCCCTTCCAAAAATACTTAATGCCTTTGCCAAACATCATAACATCCCTGCCCAAGGTTGTGCCGCCCGTCTTAGACCTACATTGTAATGTTCTGGCCCAGAGCTTTGCTTTTCCAGTCAGGACAAAGTACATTATTTTGGTGCACAGGATGTTACGATACAGACAGACAGAGAGACGGACAGAAACACAAGCCGAACCAGCAAGCGAGCGCACTGCTTCTTCTCCGGGTAGATTTTTTATTTATTTACTTTTTCTTCTGAACTCTACAATTTTTCTTTTCATTTTAAAATACAAACTAAAAAAAAAAGAAGCCGTTCAGACCCGGCGGGAATAAGCTGACTTTGTGTGTGCTACTGGGGCCTCCAAATCAAACACTACAGCGCCCGCCGCGCTCCTGAAAGAGGCTCTTATGGAGATGGGCAGAAGCATCCGGTCTGTGCGGCATGTCGAGGGGGGTGGAGGGCTGGCGGGGGTCGAGGGGAAGCTGGAGGGGGTTTCCAGTGCCTCCCTGGTCCTTCATAGGCCTCCATAGACACAAATATCAGCACGGGATCAGATTCTCCCTCAGATATTTTATGTTTTAGCTGTCAGACGCTTCCCGTACTTTTCCCTATTGTGCTTGAATTTCATTTGATTTGAAAGACAATTGACAGTCCAAAGCAGTGCATTTGCCACTTCGTGTTTGGTTAGGTCTGTGAATGTGGTCGCTCTGGATTAGTATGGCTTTCCAAAGTTTCTACCATGTTTTTGGTTTACATTGTCCTTATTTGGTCTCACGGACAATCAGTTGATGCAGGTAGTTGATTCTGATCAGCCCCAGGTTTCTCTGCGAGTTTATCTATATTAGCCTATATTAGCCTGGCCTGGGATGGTCTTGGTTTGGCTTCCCTTGGCCTGCTTTGGCCTACTTTGGCCATTGAGGTGCTATAAAAAATGATCTGCATGAATCAGGGTGAGGAGATTCCTGCAGAGAGAGAGAGAGATAGAGAGAGACAGGACTGCCCTGATTGGTTGGGCTGTTGCCGCCGCTGCTTCCTTATTGGTTACCTGTTTAATGGCGCGCTCCCTTTCTGGTTCTATTGGGCTTGACCCGGCAGCTGTTGAAGGCTGAGCTGTCCCCGATCTGTTTCCTCTTTTGCTGGGACGGGGCGGAGCAGACCGCATCGGGCCGGTGGCGACTCGAATCCATCCATCTGGAGGGAGGAGACAGTTTGAACCAATCAGCAGGAAACGGGAACAGCTAAACCTTAGAATTCCTGTTTTTAGGATTAGTAAAGTTTTTTTTATGGTTTTATGTTTTTATTGTTGAGTTTTTATAAGGCTTGGAATGGATGTAATCTGAACGTATGTATGCCTTCATCCATTGCATCCCTGCCATGTCCTCCTGAGGGGACATTAATCTCTGGTCTTAATCTCAAGAACCATATACTGTGCTGAGACCTACGCTACAAGGGACATTCAATAAAAATAAAAAAAAAATATTTTTTGAAAATATTTTCACTGCATCAGTATCATGTAAAAAAGTTTTTTTAGTAAAAGTTAAAAAAAAAGTATATCATATGTCTCAATTGGTTATTGAAACACAGTAAGTACATGTGTATGACCTCACTCCTGTTCAAACAGCCAGAACAGCCTTGGTTTAGGATGGAAGATGTACTTTTTTCATGAAAAAAAGAAAAGGCTGAATTTTCTGGTAAGCAAAGTTGCAATGTCAGTTACATTTTTGCAGGAGTGAATTAGAATTTTCCATCTGTCCAACTGACATGTTTATTTACCAATAAGATTATAACTAAAATGATGAGCCAAGATGAACACTACACTACACTACCTCAGTGTCAGTGTGAACAAACCTCATTGCTGCGTTTGTAGTTTCCATGGTTATTCCATGTCCCCTGAGTCAGCCCTCAGGTGTGTGTCTCAGGTGTGTCTCAGGTGTGTGTCTCAGGTGTGTCCAGGTCTTTGCAGGTGTGTCAATGTTTTACCTGTAAATGTGTTTCTGAGTTGGTTCTCCGGTAGACCATTCTGCCATTAATCATAAGTATGTACTGAGGTGTGACTCTCCGGTGTGTCTGTGAGGCTCTGTTCTCAGGCGCGTTGTTCTTAGGTATGTGTCTTAGCCGTGATTTCCCAGGTGCGTCTCTTGAGTGTATCTTAGTTGTGATTTATCAGGTGTCTCGAGTGTATTTGAGCTATATATTTCTCAGTTGTGTCTCGAGTGTATTTGAGCTATATATTTCTCAGGTGTGTCTCGAGTGTATCTGAGCTGTGATTTCTCAGGTGTGTCTCTTGAGGGTATCTGAGCTGTGATTTCTCAGGTGTGTCTCGAGTGCATCTGAGCTGTGATTTCTCAGGTGTTTCTATTGAGTGTATTTGAGCTGTGATTTCTCAGGTGTGTCTCTTGAGTGTATTTGAGCTATATATTTCTCAGGTGTTTCTCTGGAGTGTATTTGAGCTATATATTTCTCAGGTGTTTCTCTTGAGTGTATCTGAGCTGTGATTTCTCAGGTGTGTGTGTGTGTCTCCTCACCTGCGCAGTGGAGCCAGCATACAGTTGCAGTTCCAGGGGTTGCCGGACATAGTGATGTTCTGCATGGAGGTGAACTCCAGGCTGCGCGGGAGGCTCCGGAGCTTGTTGTTCTCGATGTGCAGGGACTTCAGGGCCGTCACCCCGGTGAAGGCACCATCTGAAAACTTAAAAGAGAAGCACAAAGTACAAAGAAATGTCTCAGTGGTCCCTTAAATGCCCATGCAGCACCCATAACAAACTCATTACAAATGACATGTACATTCAAGGCCTTATGCAAAGGCCTTTCTTTTTTTTAATCCATCCATTATCTAACCCGCAGGGTCCCGGGGGGGGGGGGGGGCTGGAGCCTATCCCAGCATGCATTGGGCGAGAGGCAGGAATACACCCTGGACAAGTCACCAATTTCTTTTGTTAATGCCTTCCTATATTTTTCTCAAGTTTGAAATGCCATATCATGCCCGCACTGCAATGCTCATTACGTCATCCACTGTCAATTTGTGAGGTCTGAAGATCTCCTGTCCTCCATGGCACTTCTCTTCACATCACGGGTGACAAATCGACACAGACACCAGTGGGAGGAAAACGCTTTGGCTCGACAGGTCGGCCAGAAGTACTCAGCAGGGGTCGCTGGTGTACAATGAGACCATCATCCCAGCCAGCTGAATCCCTCTCTCAATGGGCAACCCTAGTGCCGATTATGCATCGTCCTGCAGGGATGCCCGCCAGAGCTGGCACTGGAACTCTCTGGATTCCATACAGGACCGCGGGGCCCATCCATACACTGGAACAGTCCCTTAACAGGATGCGCCACCCAGCAGCCCTGTAAAGACCAGTCTCAATCAACCCTTTCCTGGCTCATCTATGACCTTTACATCTTCAATTGTATTCCCTCTTCCCCTTTTGGGATAGACACAGTCCTAGACAGACAGACAGACAGACAGACAGACAGACAGACAGGCACGCACGCACGCACGCACGCACGCACGCACGCACGCACGCACGCACGCACGCACGCACACACGCACACACTCTCTCTCTCTCTCTCATGGGGAAAAATACTACAGAGTGCAAACAGATCTGCTGACACACCACCAGGTGCAGAATGCATCAATCAGCTGCAGGCTGAGGTCCTTATTCACATTTATCAGAGGGGGCTGATGTGGAGGAGAGGGTCCAAGGTTTAGGATAGGAGTGACCCTCTCGTGCTCCCGTACCTGCGCTCTTTCTACCAACACACAACTCCTTCTCCTCCTCCATTTCACAAGCCTCTGTGAAAATGCTACATAAAGGTCTCACAGGCGTGCAAAAATGAACTGTTCCTCAGGGTAGCAAGTTTGCCCTCTTGCAAGGCGGCGGCAGGCTGAGATTTGGATTGGTCAGTGGGTTGTGGGGGGGGGGGGCAGGGATGGGCGGAAGGGCGGCGATGTCTTATGTAAGTCCTTGAGACATCAGGCTTATTGAAGCGCCTTTATTTTGGAAATTTCCACTGTGGGAAGGGGAACAGGAGAGAGAGGAACGGATAGAGGCGGAAGGTCTGCTAATTGCAGGCAATAGAAGATGGATGACCTCCAGGTCTCTGGGTTGTTTTTCTCCTTCTAATCCTCCTGCTCCTCCGTCTCCCTTTTTCAATGCCTCTTCCCTGCCAGAATTGCTGAAAAAGAGCCCTCTTGTCCATTGAACTGGGCGAAGGCAGCCTAAAAATACCCCCTCTTCACGGGGTCCAGAACACCTCTCCAGTGTTTACCCCTCTCTCCCTCCCAGCTCCTAACCCTTACTGACCTGTTTACTGGCCAATCTGAAAATAACACTTGTGTAATAATTATCTGGGACATGCTTGGAAACGGACCAGCAAACAAACATGCCTAAAAATACCCACATTTCGCCTGGGTCCCTGCCAAGCCTGCTCCGTCCCCCAAACCCCTGCTGCGTCCCGTCTGCTCACATGGGTACCTGGGCTAGAGCTGCTTATTATTTTATTTTCACTGGTAGGTTCTCTCTACCGTGTGGATACACACGAGGGTTAGAAAAACATACCCGAGGAGCTGGGGAAGGCTTCAAAACACAATCCTTCTCTCTGCCTGAGCAGGACTCCATGGCAACATTCATGCTGGCTCTGTCCCCCATCTTAGTAGTGTCTCAGTAGTGTCTCAGTAGTGTCTCAATGGTGTCTCGGCAATGCCTTGGTAGTGTCACAGTAATGTCTTAGCAGTGTCTCGGTAGTGTCTCAGTGGCTTGCCATTAATCCGTTCCAGCAATATCTTGGGTCTCAAGTCTGTCTCAGCAGTATCTCAGGTTTGTCTCAGATCTGTTCCTGGCTGATTTTGAGTCTGTCTCAGGTCTGTTGCGTGTCTGTATCTGCATTATCTTTTGTCTCTAACTTGGGTGTGCTGTGGATCCATCTCGAGTCTTTCTCAGGTTTTTCTTGGATGTCTCTTGGGTTTCATTCAACAGTCTCACGTCATTCTAGGGTTGGGTTGGTGCAATAGTAACTGTGACCTAATGGTATGGACATGGCATTCTCAAATTAAAGGTTCAACGGTTGAGTCAATTAATAATTGGTAAAGTGAAATATACCCAGAAACCAGTATTTGTAATAGTTTGTAATGTGAGTTTCCTCCTGAAAGAATACAGATGGCTTGCTTGTAGGCTAGCACACTAGCCCTATTACTCAATAGTGTGTGCGTGTGTGCGTGTGTATGTTTGTCTATGTGTATATGTGCATGTGAAGGTATGTACATGTATAGAATGTGTGTGTGCATGCATAGTGCATGTGCGTTGGTACTTGAGGAGGGCTTTCCTTGAAGGAAGGTCTCTGCATGTAGAGTGATATGTCTTGAAAGATGATGTCACAGGGTCATATACCGTAGTTTAGAAACCTGGCTCAGGACACGCAGATGCATGTTTAACTTTCTTTACGGTCCACACAATACCTTCAGCGGGAGTCCTCATAAGCCCTCTTATCAATCAATCAATAGGTCTCCATCCAAGACAAGTTTTTCAACACATTTTTCTTCCCCTGGATGAGCACCAACCCCACCTCACCCTGAACAATGAACACTGCCAGGCTGAGGGACCTCCAGGGGCCAGAGACATATTGTTTCTGTCTGGTGCTCTGGCTGCCAACCGTGGAACCAAGATCAAAGAGCACAGACTAGGGGCCCTGCAACTAAACACAGAGGCTGAATCCTGCCCAGCTCAGCACACGTGTGCCCGGAGAATAAAAACACATGCAACCCTGCTTTCATCTCCCGCCACTTCGCCACGGGCTACCTCATAAACCATCTGGACCTCTCGTCTTTAACCCAAAGAGTAAAAAACACGTTTTGAGAGCAGCGCCCCTTTTTCACACCGTGACAAGAATGTGTGTTGAGCGAACGCACGCAACGAAACAACCTTGACTTTTGCATCTCTGTGTCTACCTTCATGTGACTGGCTCAATATCATTATTGTACACAGGTTCACAGGTCCACTCCCAATGGGGGGATGTTTCATCAGGGTTTTTGGCTGACGTGAAAGCTCTCCGCTGCCAGTATAGCATAACAGTTCAGTAACTGACCTGACAGAGGTCAAAGGTTCAAATTGCAGGTGAGATAATGTTATTGTAACCTTGAGCAATGTACTTAAGCTGAATTACATCAGTAAAAAAAATTTCAACTGTATAAATATCAGGTATTTAAAAATAAAAGCCGTGTGATTCTCTCTGGAGAAGGGTATGAGCAATGCAAATGTGTTTTTGAAATGTATAAAGTTGCTATTTGTGTGCATGACAGGCATGTTTCCATACCACAGACACGCTGAATGGAATGTGCATGTGGGCAGATAGGTGGGTATCCCCCTCAGCTTGGGCTGCGCGAGAGCCTGAAAACTAAACATTCACATTCCTGTGACTTTTTCACATATAATATTCAAAATAATATTTACCCAAAATTGGCAGTGAAAAATGATGGGCGCAAAGAATTTGCATTAGGTGGAAATACAAATAAAAAACAATTTCATAAAAAATGACCAGATTAACTGAAGCCGTTGAGCAAATTCATCAGTGTTACAACTGATGAAGCTGTCATTAGAAATACATAAACCTAAAGCATAACGATAACAAAAGAAACAACACAATGTAAAAGACACAACTGCACTCAATGTGAGCCCCCCCAACAGCCTGCCCACAGCCCCTACAGATCACCACATACACACACCGCACACACACACACATGCACGCACGCACACACAACACACACACACACACACATACACACACCCCTGACCTCTCCAGACAGGCACCCACCTTCTCCAAGCCCATGTTGTCCAGGTGCAGCTTCTCCATGTAACGTCCGAAGCTCTGGAAGGCGAGGTCGGGGATGGTCCTCATGGGGTTCCTGGAGAGCGTCAGCTCCTCCACCACCCTCAGCTTGCTCAGGGCCGCGCCGGGGTAGGTGGACAGCCGGTTCCGGTCCAGGTGCAGGATGGCCAGGTTCTCCACCTCGTCCAGCGAGCCGGGCTGCAGCGCGCTCATCTCGTTCCCGCTCATGTGCAGCCAGCGCAGGTCCTTGGCCCCGGCGAAGGTCCCCGCCCGCAGCTCCCGGATCCGGTTGTCGTTGAGCTGCAGGATGAAGAGGTTGATCATGGGCGAGAAGATGCCCTTGGCCAGGTCGCCGATGCGGTTGTTGTCCAGGTAGAGGTAGGTGAGCTCGGTCAGGTCCTCAAAGGCGCCCGGCTTGATGTTGGCGATCTCGTTGCTGGACAGGTAGAGGTAAATGAGCTTCTTCAGGCCCTTGAAGGCCTGGCTGGAGATCTCGCGGAGCTGGCAGTGCTGCAGGTGGAGGGAGATGAGCCCCTTCATGTCGCTGAAGGAGCCGCCGGGGAGGCTGCCCAGGTTGTTCCTCTGCATGTTGAGCAGGCGGGTGGACTCCGAAACACGCGGGACCTTCCTCAGACCCACGCTGTCGCAGATGACGTGCTGCAGGTCACCGTGGCAATGGCAGGGGCTAGGGCACTGGCCGGGGGCGCCCCACGCCGAGGGGGCCAGTCCCAAAACCAGCGCCGTCACCAGGAACCTAACGCTCTGCATGCTCGCCGTCCGTCCGTCTGTCTGTCTGTCTGTCTCTGTGGCTGCTTTGTTTTTGGGCAGGTATGCGACTGGTGAACGTTCTTGAATGAGGGAGAGAAAGTAAAAGAGAGAAGACCTTTGAGAGGGAAGGAAGGAGAGAGAGTGTGTGAGAGTGAGAGAGGCAGAGAGGTAGAGGTTTGAGAGAGTGACAGAGAAAAGGAGGGCAGTGTAAAAAAAAAAAAAAAAAAAGATTCACTTGGGCTTTTTGAAAGAAAGACGGCAGTCAACAGAACACAGCACTATTTATAACATTTATTTGAGGGGGAAAAAATCAGAGGGCAGCCAACACGTTACGTGGATAGGCCTGTGGGAGGAAGCAAAGTGTTTGAGAGAGTTAACCCTGTACACGCTGGGTCACGAGGGGGGGGGGTGGTTAAGGGGAGGAAGGGCTAGGGGGGGATGTCCCGCTCCCTTAAACACCAGGGAGCTCACGCTGCAAACTAGGATTTAACCATTACACAACATCACACTGATTTAACCATTACATTACATCACACTGGTCTAACCATTACATTTCATCACACTGATTTAACCATTACATTACATCACACTGATTTAACCATTACATTACATCACACTGGTCTAACCATTACATTTCATCACACTGATTTAACCATTACATTACATCACACTGATTTAACCATTACATTACATAACACTGATTTAACCATTACACAACATCACACTGATTTAACCATTACACAACATCACACTGATTTAACCATTACATTACATCAAGTTGATTTAACCATTACATTACATCAAGAAATGAAACCATTCCATCATGCTGATTTAATTGATGCTCTTTTCCAGAACACAGAAAACAATATTTAAGCATATTCAAATAAGTAAAAAAGCTTCAACTATTACACAGAAGGATCAATCATCACTCAAACGCACACACACAAAACACACCAAAACACGCAATACACACACACACACACACACACACACACACACACACACACACACACACACACACACACACACACACACACACACACACACACACACACACACACACACACACACACACACACAGTAAGAGATGGACATTGGTGCCGATTAAAATTTCCCAGAGAGCAGATAATTTCCCCACCAATGCGTACTTTGAGGCGGATTCCGGCTCACACCGAAGGGGTGAGATGCGTAGCGGCTGATATCTAGCGGTAAAGTAATTGAGAATGAGTTAATTGGCTTGACGGTGAGGCTACTTTTCCGGGTGTCACTTTGAATCATTTCAGGTAGCGTCCTTACCGCCCCGAGAGGTTTCTATTGTTGTTCTGTCTGCGGCGGGAGCACCTCTGTGCAGCGGGTTTATAATAGATAATGATAGACATATGCTTGGCCTCTGTATCTTCCCCCCCTTTTCTGCAAAGGAACATTTTAGATTCAGAGGTACATTCCAGAGTGTGTGTGTGTGTGTGTGTGTGTGTGTGTGTGTGTGTGTGCGCACATATTTAAAAAAAATTTAAAAATCATAAATACTGCCATGTGTCATATTTCTAAATTGGCCGAATACAGTGCCATTGTCAAGTCTAATTTTCTCCTCGGCTGAGGAGAAATGGATTTAGGAGGAGGTGATTTGGGGGTTGACAGTCAGATGGGGGAGGTGTGTGGAGATTGGGTGGGCTACTCTGTGAGGTCTCAGCTTTGAGGTCACGTTCCCTGCAATACAGATTTTGTGAGGTGGGTGTAGGAGTGTACAAAAGAATCGCTGGTTGACAGCGGCATCCCTGAGGGGTCACGGAGGAAAGAGAGAAGATGCGTAGGCGAGAGGGTGAAAGAGAGTGAGAACGAGAGAGAGATTACAATAAAAGATAAAAACCATGGTATATTTAGCCAAAGCACACACAATCCACCATGTTGTCCTCACAATTCACTAGACACGTATCACCACTCCTCACCCCCTCACCATGTTAAACCCATCTCACAAGCGGCACTGAGTGTGTTCAAGGGAGGGATGTTTCTGTCGTTTTGGGTCCTTTATGGACTTGTGTTTATATGCCTGTGTTGGCCTGCTGGGGTGATGCATACTTGGTGATTGCATCACCCAGGGAGGATGGAGGGAGGGAGGGAGGAGAGGGATTCACGTTGGGACCCAATAATGATTTAATAATGAAGCCACAGTGTGCTTGCTCAAGCTGTGCATGAACAGTCCTCCTCTGACTCATGCGTGTGTGAGCTCGACTTGTGGTTTGAAAAGAACGAGCGGCTTTGGCACAAGACGTTTTCGGAGGAGAGCCCATGCCCATTCGCGTTCTCCCAAGTTGATAGTGGAGTTTACAGTAATAAGTGAATACAATCTGAGGAATACAATCTGATATTCCAAACCGTGAGAAATAGGGGATAATGCGTTCAGTTCAGGAGACAAAATCCTTATCTCACAGCCACACAAACTGTACCTCCAATACACCATGCTCTACCTGAAAAATAAGAACGATATCTCAAATAAGAACCCTTATACTTTGGCCCTGTTTCACAAAGCAGGATTACTGGGTTAGCTGGATAACTGCACTGAGTAAGAGAAGCAGGATTATTGGGTTAGCTGGATAACTGCACTGAGTAAAACCCAGAACAGCTCTTTTCACTTCAGTCAATGTTCCAGATATGGGAGGGTCTGGGTTTTACTCAGTGTAGCTATCCAGCTAATTCGGTAATCCTGCTTTGTGATACAGGCCCCGCCTGGGGTGGAAGAAATATCTAGAGACAGTTAACCCCACCCCCCTTCCCACCCCACAGCACCCCACCTTGGTGTCCCTGGTAGCGCCCCAGGTGCGCCTGTTTTTGAGGTTAATGGCCGCCGCTGGGTAGGCGGAATCTGGTGTTTACTCAACAAATGTAACGTTTTAATGGGAACGCTTTTTGGGCAAGTCCTCCAGGTGAGGACAGGCGCTGTCTCTCCCGTGTCCGGCCTACAGGCCCCCTTTTATTCTGCCCTCCTTGACCCCTGTCCCACCTCGGCTCTGCCCGAGCAAGCCTCTTCTGCTCTGTCAAATTCACACAAAGTGTTCCCCCAGAATGACGCTGAAATTGGGGGGATGGTTGCCGGGATACACATACACACACACACACACACACAGAGTTCCACTTTCATGCAGGATGCACCGTCTCCTGGTGCAGAGCTGCTCTGTCCATGTGGCCCCTGCAAGCTGTGCCAATTCTCAGGTGAGCACCACATACCTCACCGCTCCTCCAGTTCCAGCCCTGCCTGCCGATTCAGCTCGCCGCTCCCGCTGAAATCTCAGAGAGGGAAGGCGCTGTACTCTCAACTCAGGTACGGGGGCTCTCTGGGTGCAGACGGCCCGCACGTGAGCGAGCGCGTCGGTTAACCCGGGCAGGACGTGAGCGGCCATGTTAAAAGGCGGTTTGAGCGCGAAGGCGGGCCGAGCTTTGATGGGGCTGGCAAGCTGAACGAGTGTGGAGTCTGTGACGATTCTGTGAGGAAAGCCGGTGTTTGATTCTGACGGATATTAATCTGTGGAGATCAGCAGTTTCGATGACATGACAAACATCAACCTGAGAGGAAAGCCTGTATCATTTTTTTCCAACGGTTTTTGTGAGACGGTAAAGCGGTTTTGTTGATAATATACAGTACATGGATCTGAGAGCAAAGTGTCTTATGACGACGGTTATATATTTGTGGAGAAAGGCGCTTTTGGTGGCGATGGTGTAAAGGTTTAAGCAAGATGAGGAGAAAGGACCAGCTAAGAGTTATTTATTAAAGCGATACGGGTTCCACACACAGGTGAGACGGGGGTGCTGATTCAGGCCTGGGCTGCATTCGGATCCAAATTGTATGTTTTCTTCCTGTTGTTCCCTTCCCTTGCTTCAAGGGGGGGGTTCCAATTTTAAGAAAGGGGAGGGAGTAATTATATTCCCTCGTTTATCCTCCCTTCCACCAAGGGTATAAAATCCAAGCTTCCAGCAAGAAGGGAATCTCACAATGCAATGCTCCACGCGGAAAAAGTGGCTCTAATCTACTTGCATACATTTCATATCTGAAATTGAGCGTAAACACCTTTGTCAGCCATCTTTCAAATAGTCATGTATTTGGATGTACTTGCATGTACATTCAATGTACAGTAGCTACGCCTACCTGCAACTGCTGCTTACCTGTTGATTTTACCATTCAGAGGATTCCCTGTTCTGTCCTGGATCAAAGCCTGTGTGGGCGTGTCACCGGTATTCTGCTCTGGGGAGGTAAATACAGTTTCACCCAACCAACATGAACGAGTATATGGAATTAATATTAGATATCAATGAGATTTACAGCAAATTACAGATTTCCTGTTGAAGCTTCACAAGTTCTTAAAAAAAAAAAAAACTGCTCTCAAATTTGTGCTGTGTATAGCCATCTAAGCAGTTCGATCTTCTTCTCTAGATGTCTACTGCATTCTGTCTTACTGTGATTCGGCAGTAGGTGGCCATGTGCCACGGCTTCTTCTTCTGGAACATTCTGCACCTGGCTTAAGGAAAGTATCAAGCTTCATGCCTTTTACTGCACGCATGTTTAAATAATTTAAAAAATGTAAAGTACAAAACACTTAAGAAATGTATTCATGGAGACAAACCAAGGGTATCTGTAAAATCATTTAAATGTGGAATAGAGTACAATATAACATTACCGTCCATTTCCATGTGGTAAAAACATTGCAGGAATATTAAGTAAAAACAACTGGCTCAATTCCTATTCACAATTGATCACTAAGGCACATTTATACAGCTTACAGTTTTTCCATAGTATTCACTTATACACAGTCCAGATTAGATCCGAGGCTATGAGGCTTATCCGTGCACATCCTAACGTACTTGACATTACTTGTTTGTATTGTACTAGAGGATGTGAGCTGGAGATGCGCTTAATGGCAAAACACAAGCGCGACAGAAAGCATTTCTGTAACAGCGTCGCCCGGGAAGTTGAGAGGTCGGGGTGCGGGATGTAAAGCCTTGTTTTCGTTTACGTCATGGCTGGATTTGAAAAGGGGGGTGATGATGTAACCTTGCTTAATGAATGCCCGGCGCACCCCTCCAGTGGCACACCACCCTTTGGCCGTCTTCAAAGGGGGAAGTGGAAGAAAAAGTGCTTTAAAAAAGGGGGGAACGTGTTGGAGGTGTCCCCAGACGTGAGGGAAATGACATGTTTACCAGCTGCGCACACAGTCTGGTAGAGTGATTTCATAAGTGCAGTCCAGAGTCACACACTGCCATTCCTATTCAAGGGATTAGCCGTTTTATTAGTCCTATTTGTCAACATGCTGCAGCCATTTAACAATTAATTTAACATCACACAGGGGGTTATAGTCCTCCCTACACCCCACCATTCATCCAAACACACAAACACACGGCCCATCTCGGAGTGCTGGCGGGCAGCGGGAACAGTTGGGGACTGTGGAGGTCTCACAGGAAGTGTGTGTGTGTATGTCTGTCTGTCTGTCTGGCTGTACAGGAAAGATGTTAACATGATCAATAACCAGGTGAATAAAAGGAAATGTAATCGGCCTTCTCGTGTGTGTGTGTGTGTGTGTGTGTGTGTGGGGGAGGGGGGGGGGTGTCTGTACGCTATATGTTACCCTCTCTGCTTTATACACGCCTGAATAAAGCAATAAACACACAAAAAAAACAAAAGGAGGTCATACCATCTGCTTTACTCTTTTAAAATCTTCAGAACCAGAGCTGAACAAACTCAATGTCTGACACTGACCATGACAATCCATGCCATTAATGCCGTTTATACATAAGCAAGCAGCCAGTTTATCAGGCTTTTACAGGCAAAATGACCAGCCAATATGGTTCTCGCATCTCACTCTTCTTATATTTTAACTTTTTCTGCCAGAATTCATAAAACAAAAAACTTAAAACAATTAAAACATGGGAAGAGGCCCAACAAAAGATTAATGAGTTGATCAAATATACATTTAGTCCAATACCTGGCTGGACCTCAGGCCTCTTTTCTCTATCATATTTATTTAAATATGTTTTTCTATCTTTCATTTGTTCTCTTGACACTGATATATATATGACATGCATATGTTTTTGGTATGCACTGTACTATGTATATAGATTATGAATGTGCACACAAACACAAATGATGACTGAGTTAAAGTGGGTAATAGGTGGAGGGGGGACACTGGTGGAGAGGGGATTTGAATCTCTAACTCAATCTTAGTCTTAACTGCTGAAAATGATATATAAAATATCGACTGCAAAAAAAGGTTAATGTTTCTCTTGTGCTTATGGTGTTAAAATAAGTGCCCCGGGTTTCCACTCTAACTCCCAGACCAAAGCAGCCGTGCAGGAACGTGACTTTTTCACACTAAAAGCTGAAGCTGGCGCGGCTTCCAAAATACCAAATCGCACCCTGGAGCGCTGCCCTCGCACAATATGGTTGAAGTGATTTATTATAGCCGTGTACTACACTATGAAACACAGTCGTGGGTGCTGGCTCTTTACTGGAAGAGCCCTGCTGTGCTACGTAAACGTGCAGGCAGGCTCTCCATTCCATCTCTACGGCTGGCTGAGGGGCCTAGGACGACGTTTGAGGACGACGATGCCTCTTTCTGCACACACAAGGGATGAAACTTTATCTTATTTTCCTGATTACTCTGGAAACACTGACCATAAAGATCTGAACCAGAGGCGGAGGAATTGACCTATCGCTAGGCTCCTCCCCAAACCCGAAATTGTCCAATCATACTTTAGCAACCGTTACTATGTGTTCAAGTGGTTCGGTCAAGGTGCACTGAAACCAATGGAAAGATTGCAGTCACTGAAAATCGTAAAATCGTTTTTTTTAGTTGATCAATAGGTATAAAAGCTAGAGGAGTTTCAGCTTCAGCTTAGATTGAATGGTTCCCTATGGGATGGAACGTTCAAAACGTAAAGCTTGTCCGAGTTTGGAACATTAACCAAGAGGGGCGGGACTTAGCGATAGGTCAAATTGGGTATACCACACACACACACACACACACACACACACACACACACACACACACACACACACACACACACACACACACACACACACACACACACACACACACACACACACACACACACACACACACACACACACACACACACACACACACACAGCTTCCAGATAGCAGGAGACTGTGTCCAGCAATAAAGCCTAATTACCCATATCCCCAGAGACATTAAGGGTCTGAAAATGAAGATTACCTGATTAATGGGTAAAGTCGCATCCATAACACGAGGCAGTCCGGAGATTCACCCAGGAGAGGTCACATGTGCTGCCCACCTGACGGCTCTTCTGGGCTGGACGCCGGCTGGCTCTAGTCCTGGCACTGGAAGACTCGGTCCTGTCTCGAGCCAGGAAAATGATAATATCATCCATAATAATCACAGATAGACTACAGTTGTGGAATGTCCAGCATCGGGGCCAGATGTGTGGAGGCACCACCTGAACATTTTATATAACAGGTCACTTGCATGAGATGACCACAGAGTGACAATGTAGTACCTCTA
>CM056379.1:12283573-12341073 GCA_029718625.1 Synaphobranchus kaupii
CCAATGTTGGCTAGACGGACAGGTAACGTTATCTGTTAGTTGGCTAACGTTAGGTAGGTTAGCTGACCACAGTACAGTGGCTTTGTATCCATTACGTGCAAATGGCAGTATTTAGCAATGCATCTACCTAGTTATAAGATAAATGTTTTAATATTTGAATAGATGGCTGATAAATTGTTACCGCACAATGTAAGTTACAGACTACAACTTCTCTCTAAAGTAAAGCGCCTCCAGATTTGTTTTCCGTTTTGATTTCCGGTCCTCCTTCAATATCACTCCCATCAGCTTCTCAGCTAAAAGCGTTTTGAGTTCCGGTTTAGTGAAACATAAATAATTTGAATTGCTTTCAAATAGTCTCAAAGAAATCTTAGTGGTTCCACGTGAGCCAATTAAGTTAGTTTTTGATAACTTAATTTAACCGCACAAAGAAAAATGAACGAATTTTCATGACAAACGGACAGGAAGTGGTGGTACGTGTGGATCGTGCGTGCTTGTGAAAGTAACTGTGTGGAGGTCAGCAGAACATACTGAGGTTTTGTGACTGTTGTGGTATGGTAAAGTTTGCAGGAGCTTTATAAAGTGTCGGTGATTTGATCAATTGCTGAAACTCTGCATTGCTTGCAATCCGCCGAGATCATGAAACAGAATCGACTATCCACTGGCAAGCGCCTTACAAAGCCAATATTATTTGGAAGCTTACTCGTGGGTCTTGCTACTGCCTTCTATAACAGGTGAGAATTGCCGCTTTCTGACGTAATCAGCGTGAAGACTTCTCAACTCGCTAGCAATCTGACTGGCGCTCTTACGGACAGGTCATTATAGCTTCCTTATCACATAACCTAAATTATAAGGCAAAGGCAACTATTTTCATATAGCTATGGCTAAGTAGATACACGGGGAACCGATTGTTAAAGATTAGCACAGTAGGCAATTGATACTTAATTAAAATATTCTGGCACTGATGACAAAACAAACAGTTGCACACGCCAATGTATTTTATCATTAAGCAGATTATTCTGCGTATAAACGTTATTTATAAACGTGTTCTGTAAAGTTGTAATGGACACATATCCTTTTATGCCAGAGATGGACTTTGACTGTCTTGTTGCAGTATTACTTTGTTTTGCAGATGCATTTGTCAGACGCTGTAACCTGCTGTTAATGCATTATGAGTTACATCACTATTACAGTTGGGATAGATTCCCTCCCCATTTCAAATGTTCTTTTGACAAGATTCAAACCTGCAAGCTTCTGGTTGCAGGCACTTACCGTTCACAAACGGATAAGCCATGCTGCAGTGGTGTTGTATAGGTGCTACGTAATATTACTCCAGTGTAATTTGTGGTCGACCGTGTTGTATAGCATAGACATAAAGGGTAATGGTGCCATAATAATTGTCCTGTAAGTATATGCTGGCATGCTTTGGGGAGTGCCAGTTGTGCAGGTGGCTCAATGAAGGACCTGCACACCGCTCCCATGTCAGAGGACCTTGTTTGGCTCTCTCCTGCAGACACATGTTCTTTGAGGACGTGGCTGGCCTGCGGGCCCAGGAGAGGGCACGAAACGACACCAAGCTGCTGGAGGTCCTGGAGCGACGGCAGCGGCAGATGGAGGAGCTGGCTGAGAAAAGGGGCGGGGCAGGCAGGTGAGGGCGTGGCACCTGGCCCTCTGGGTAGAACGCACACTGGCGGGGAGCTGGCCTTGGTTTGAAGGGGGTGGCGGGGGGGGGGTTTGGGGGTAGAGGGGGACAGACCATTCTACATTTGTGGGCGGGGGGCGGATCCTTCAGTACATGAGGACAGGTGAACAGAAGGAAGTCATATGATTCTGAGGAGCGGATATGTGTACCAGTCAGCACTAAGGTGTGTTTAAGCACTAAGGTGTGGTGTGTCTTTAGGAATAACTCTGTAGGGGACCAGGGTAAAATGGAACCTGTGAATGCCACATAAACAACATTAATGAACTCTGTATGTGTATGATGACGGATGAGTTGTACCTGACAGAAAATTTAGAAAAATAATTGTAAACCTGCATTTAAAAGAGACTCGATATGTAATTTTTAAACAAAAATCCTGTACAGATTTCAACGGGTTTTTGTGTTGTCGCAAATAAAGGGAGGTGAAATTTTGTATGTTCTGAGCCGTTTTCACTGGATTGTGGGTGCCTTGTCAGGCACCTGTACATTTTGTGGGTGCACATGTGTTTTTGAAAGGACACCAGACTGTGGACCTGAGTCCCTCCTGCTTTTCATGGTATTTACAGTGGGGAAAGAGGCATGCGAGGCTTGCTGTGGTCTTCCTTGTATTCATACGTATTCGTACGTTTCCTCTGCAGCCGTTTGTGAAATAAAATCAATCCGGTGTAAATACGGAGAATAAAAATGAGAATTCTGTTTTCTTTTACTGACTTGACTGTCTATCCAGAAGAGTGAAATTGAAGCCTAGGCTATGTTAGTGCTGACTGTGATTGGGACGCAGGGTACAGTGGGGTGGTTTTAAGTGAGGCGTCTCCAGCGTTCCTTTGGTTTGTGCTGTTGTTGGCTGCATTAGCAACCAGTGATGCTGTGGCCATCCACATTTTACCAGCTGTTGTTGGTGAGATGTGTCCTCTCTTAAAATTCACGCCAGCTCTCCTGTAGTATTCATTGATATGTTCACACAAAGAAAGGTTGGCCATTTGTTTACTGCACAATTAAATATTATACCGTATCTAAAATATTTGACACAGACTATTATTCCTATAATAATATTCTCTTAACCGTCCAGACAAGTGGATTTTGGGGGGGGTAACAATGCACAAGTTTTTTCATCTTAAAAATTTGGGACAAATAAACTGATTTCGGCTGCACTGTTATAAGATTCCAGCATGTGGCAGTGTGGAGCACTGGTCCAGGGAACTGGTTCTGTTGGGTAGAGAACTTTTATGTAAATGCTTAAATATTCAGCTGCATTCCAATATACCATGATAAATATAATCTATTAAAGTAATCCTGGATAAGGGTGTCTGATAAGCCATTAATACATAATATATTGCCTCCTGGGCTACATTAAATGATCTAATCACCCCTAGACCTGTAACAATTGATGGTGCAAAATGTGTCTGCTGCCATTTGTGATTTAAAGTAAGTCAATTACAACAGTATCTTGTTGTAAAAAGGTTTTGGGTATTTATATAATTATGAAAAGTGTTCTCTCAGATAAGTCATCAGGGGAAACAATAAAGACCAGCCTGTTGTTCAGAGAAATGGGGGAAAACTATCCTTGTACAGGCTTATCTGTTAATCTGAAATGGAAAATGATCACCTAAACAAATTTTAAAAATACAAAAATCAAGTTTAACTCATTTAGATTAAGAGGAATATGTAACATACAAATTATTAGGGTTCCAAGCACCACAGGTGATGGTGTCTAAACCTTTGCCTCAGTTAAAACATAGTGCACACTGACCAGCTGGTTACACAACAACATTTTTACATTCACTAGCCCAGCCTCCACACCCCATTTGACCGAGAGTTACGAAATCTGGTGCCTAGGCCCCCCCTCCTCATGAACCCATAACTTTGACCATATTTGAGTTTCAACCATTTTGAAATTTGAAAAACACACATGGGTGACATAACGGGTGTTTGGGACCCAGGAATTACTGCTTGCAGCTACATTTCATACCGTCATGTAACTGTGAATTTAGAACACTAAGGGCTTTATTTACCAAGACTTTTAGCATGCGCAAAGCCCTTTAGCACACGCAAAACAAATAGCATGACCAATGATTGGTCATGGTTTTTGTTTTGCACCAATCATTGGTTGCGTTATAAGTTTTGTGTGTGCTAAAAGGTATTGCACACGCTAAAAGTCTTAGTAAATCAGGCCCTAACACTGCATACCCTACTGGTCCCACATGCTGAGTCATAACCGACCAGCAGAGGGCGACAGTGTATAAAAGTAAAATCAATTCTCCCTCAACGAGGAAGCTGATTTACAGTGGACACACATTGTCCCATGTTCAGCATTACTCCTTAGACTACCTCTGGTTTCTTATTTTTTAAAAGAAAAAAAATGTATGTGGATGATCAGGTAAAGGGAAATATTTCCAGTGAAGTAAACATTCTGAAAATAATTGACTTTTAGTGATTTTATAATGGTCTTTTTTCCAGAAGCAGTATGCACATTTTAGCATGCACTTAACAATGTTCAGCCTTTCAAGGATTCACCTTTAAAGCCAGTGATTTTCATACACTTTTAAACCTGTATTTTTCACCAAGGCCAATGATTTCAGCCCTCTTTCGGTCTTGTATTTATTCAAGGTTAAGGTTGAATTGTAAATAGCTTTAAGTTTCTTGAAAGATGCAATGCAGATACAATATATATTTAACTAGGATTTTAGGTC
Source organism: Synaphobranchus kaupii (assembly GCA_029718625.1). Lineage (NCBI taxonomy): Eukaryota > Metazoa > Chordata > Actinopteri > Anguilliformes > Synaphobranchidae > Synaphobranchus > Synaphobranchus kaupii. The sequence continues at coordinate 12,287,960 of CM056379.1, forward strand.
CAACGAGAGCTCTCCCTTATAATCTAGTCACAAGCAGAGTCTTGGGAAAATGCAGAGATGCGAGTTTGGTTTGTAAATATCTTTTATTATCTCCAGAATTAAACAGATTAAACAACCAGTTCTACATCATGATATATGATATTTCATAGATGTATTATAATATACACTTTCTCATTTGAGTACATGCCCAAAACAATCTGAAATAAATAAAGCTACAATGCCCAAACTGGTATTTATATATATTTAAATATATACAAATATCTCAGGCAAAGTTACAATGCTTACAAACCTATATACACTGGAGCATTTCGACAGGCGATATTTATTGTGTTTGATGAGAACGGACAAAATGATGTGAACCGTAATGAGGATTTGTTTTAGAGTAAAGCTGATATCAGGTTCCAAGTGCTCCAGAGAAACCAATTCACGGAAAGAAGGAATATATACATGAACCTTCCTCAGGATTCAAACTTATGGTAAAATGGAGAGTTACTACAGTATGAAAATAAGAGAAACCCAGATCAACTTAAAAACGTTTTTGAAAAAAAGAAAAAAAGCAAGAGGCACAGTGAACGTGAGTCACACAAATACAGAGTTCATCAACACAAAAAAAGGGTTCAAGTGACAAAATGGTCACTACACGTCTAGCTACAGTATACCGTTCATATTCAATCCAAAATTTAGTGTCTCTAAAACGATCAACATGACCAATACCGTTTTACCTTTTGCAAGTTGAGCTGTCAGATGGGCTGGGGAGATTTAATCCCCGTCAGTGTGAGGAACGAGCGCAAACGTTTGTCAAGTTAAGACTTGTGCATGAGGACTCAGGACAGTGTGAATGAGGGAATAAATAAATAAATAATAAAAAATAAAAACAATTTCTTAAGGTGGCTAGCAGAGAACTATAGCCTCGAGGCCGCATTGCGTTATAGTGGGATGGGGACGGAGATCATTTATCGACAGAAATGCTGTTTGGAGAAACAGAGGGTAAAGTAGCTCATCCAGGCTATTTCACTTTGAGGGCTGTTTGTACAAACTCCATGCTCCACTTGCTCCTGTTTACATGAAAACGTGGAAGAAAAAAAAAAAAATGTAAAGTGCAATGTGTCTTTCCACCGTCTCCCAGACCCCATGACCATAAAGGTCATTAAGGCCATCCGTGCGGTTCTTCATCATCATCATCATCACCTCAATCACCGCAAGGAGATAAATAATTGCAACATGAATAAGAATATATAGTATAGGCTACATAACTGAACCGATTAATGGAAGTCCCTTTATACGTCTTTTTAGGAGTATATTCCCAAATATTTATTTATTTTTTATTTGTGCAACTGGGAAGCAAAACTGGGACGAGGACCGTTGTCAGTTGTGGTTGTTTTTTTTTTTTCCGGAGAATTGAGATATTAGAAATAAACCACTTGGGAGTTTTATGTGGAAAAGACGTCAAAAACAAAATGTGCGTGTTTTGTGTGTGCATATTTACATACATACATACGAGTATACAGACACATACTGTACACACATATACACACAAACATAAAAGCAGATATACACTGACCCGTGTGTACTGACACACCAGCGCCAAGGTGAAGGCTGTGCATGGTGGGGGCAGGGCCTGTGATGGGAGGGGCGGGGTTTTATAAACGCTGGTCCAGTCTGTCCTGCAGCCTAGTCCTGTCCTGACCGCATACATGCTGTCCGTCAAGCCTCAGGCCTGTTCCTTTGTGAAGCGGTGTTGTGGTTTGGGGGGGGGGGGGGGGGGGGGGGGGGGCTTATGACAGGGTGGGCGTGGTCACACGCTGAGTGGCAGCAGGCTGGGCGGGGATGCAGAGCGGGGCGTGGCGATGGCCGTCAGGGCGGCGGGATCCAGTCCGTTCACTGCCCTGCTCCACATAAACAGCACAGCAGAGAGAGGTTAGCTTCCCCCCCAACACACACAAAAACACCCACAACCCACCTCTCATTTCCCAGAAAGCCCCAATTTCTAAGTGGAGGTTTAAGCTTATTGGAAGCAATGCGTCTTTGGGTGTGGCGAATGGTGGACTCAGTGTTAGCATCTCTTTGATAGCCTGTCCGGGCCGGTACAACGGCACTCAATCCTGAATCACAAGCTCTCTCTCTCTGCATCTCTTTATCTTTATCTCTCTCTCTCTCTCTCTCTCTCTCGCTCTCTCGCTCTCTCGCTCTCTCTCGCTCTCTCTCGCTCTGCATCTCTTTATCTCTCTCGCTCTCTCTCTCTCTCTCTCTCTTTCCATTGAGACAAAGGAGGTGTTTGAGAGGTCTAGTTATCGCTCGGAGAGACAGTTTCCAGTGATCGATGCCAGAGGGAGCAGGTGACTACAGCTATGCTGGCTCATCTTTCACTCTCCTCCTCCCTGTTCCCTGTCCATAACTGACTCTCTCTCTCTTCCTCTCTGTCCCTGTGTCTCTCTGTCACCACATCTCAAGTGGAGTTACCATGGTGACCATTAGGTAACGTACACATGCCACCGAGGGGTCGGATAATATCTGCTAACCCATTGGATATAAACAGCTCCGCTTCCAGAAGCACAGTTCTGGCTCTTAATAAAAAATAGTTTTTCACACAAATATTAATGCCTTTGCAGATAAAACTGCAGGGTGTAAAGAGAACTGTATCTGTAATCACATTCAATCAATGGAACCACATTTCTTTTTTTAAACCTTTCAGACGACATGAATCCTGTGCTCAGTTTTATTAATATTGCCTCCAATTGTGGAACTTGTGACAATACGTTTGTTAAATTATATACCTGTATAAAAACAGTGAGTGTTAGCATCTAGTGAGCGCCATAATTAATTGGACAGTGACACATTTTTTGTTATTTTGGTTCTGTACTCTAGCATTTTGGGAATTGGGAGGTGGGACTAGATTTAGCTGTAAATTATGCTTGAACAGTATGGAATACATGGTTGGCTAAAGGGTCTGACGTATCAAACCATCACTCTGCTGCCAGATATGCATTGATAACTTGAAAGATTTCTTCTGACTTATTTTTCCATATAGTTCAATAGGAAAATTTGTCAGGAGAAACAACCCTTAAAGTGATCCATCCATATCTACCGCATATCTGGCAACATAGTGATGGTTTGAGGCTAGTTTCATACCTCATACCCTTGATGACTTATAGACATTTACCCAACCATGTGTTCCATACTATTCCTGTGTTATTTACATCTTAATCTAGTCCCACCCCCAAATTCCCATAGAGATCCATTCAAATGCAGAGAGATTGTAGTATCGCTTGTAAGAGTACCTGCAAATAAGATATCAAGAGTCTTTTGATGTTGTTGGGTCACAGACATCAGGAAGTCATGACATGCAAAGGATATGCAACCAAATATTAAATATGATCACTTTATTAAAGTTTATGTTAATTTGTCCAATTACTTTTGGTCCCTTAAAATAGGGGGGGCTATGCATAAAAATGGCTTCAATTGCTACACCATTCACCCGATATGGACGTAAAAACCCTCAAATTAATGCTGAAAGTCTGCACTTTAACCTCATAGTCACTGTTCCATTTCAAATCCAATGTGCTGGAGTACAGAACCAAAACAACAAAAATTGTGTCACTGTCCAAATACTTATGGACCTAACTGTATATGTGTGTATATATATATATATATATATACATATATATATATTTTTTTTTATTATTATAATTTTTATTTTTTTACAAAGACACAATTTCAATTGTGCTGCAGCCTATAATATCACTGAGATGTGAGATGTAAGAGGCTCTGGGTAAGAACGGCTGCTAGACACACACACACGGGTACACACGTGCACACACACAGGTACACACGTGCACACGCCACGGCCCGTGAAGCCATGCATGTGTCCTGCGCAGCGATCTGCGTGCCGTTTCACGCGATATCGTGCAGATCCATCATCTTTACTGAAGACCTGTCCAGGCCTGAAGCTGCTGAGTCCTGTCACAGCGGAGCCCTTGGCACCAGTGCAAAGCCGGGTGTGTTTTTTGTGTGCGTTTGTTTTTGTGATCGCTCTGCAGTGGATGAACCCCAGTGCTTTCCTGTGCCTTCTATTTAGACTCGACGCGTTTCTCTGGTACTGTGCCGCCCAACCCTCTCTCTCTCTTTCTGCGCACTCATCCGAACTCTACCCATCGATACGTCCTCCAGCGCCCAGCGGTAATACGAGCCGCCGTTCGACCTGCGCCGAGCCCCATCCCAGGGCCACACCCACACACGGTCCCGCTAAGCTCAGTGTTAGCCAGAGCAGACTCACCATCCTCACTAAACATCCCACATCCACCTGTAACCAAGGGAACCCAGGTACCCGCAGCACCCTCAAGACTTCCCCCTGCTGTGAAACTTTCCCACTCATCGCCATGGTTTCACCCATGTCCTGTGTTTTTAATTCCACCTCTGAGAAACTGAGTGTATTTCATTATCCCACGGTTCAGGCTTAGCGTTTGGTTTCAGTGTGAATTCACCCTGATTCACTCCAGTGTTATTCACTCATTGGGTCTCTCCAGCATAGTGCGCAGACTCTTTAATTCCCATTTGCTGAGAGGCAAATAAAAAAGATTTAATTCTAAATAGCATTCACAATAATTTGCAATCATATAGCGAATAGCAGCCAAGTTCCATGATAAGCAGAACTCTGGTCTGTTCTTAGGCAATGCTATGAGAATTTATACATCACCTTGCAGAATCTGATCCAGGATAGTAGGGTGCATATTTGCATTAAAAACAAAGGCCTCAACTGGGGAGAACCTCCACAGTGTATTTGTGACTTTGAGATGTTGCCTTTGAGAGAAGGTACTTGTCAAATGACAACCAATTCATGGTTCAGTTACCAGTGCAATCCAATCTATAATGTGCAAACTCAGTTGGAGAGAAAGCCGGACTGCATAGAGTATCAACAGGACGGAGTCTGAGGAATTTCTGAAACGGGATTATAATGATTGTGTCATTTAGCGTCATTAGGCCGACACCCTTAATCAAGAGGGACTCACGGTACGCTAATCACGAGAGCGCTGCCGGAACTTTAAAATACACAGCAGATTCCGTGCATCCTGATTGGCTCCTGACCAGGTCATAGGACCATAAGGCAGCATCCATTAACCACTAACAGGCAAGCGCACACCAGTGCAAGGTTAAGAAGCCGGAGGAGGAGGAAAAAAACCACCACCCAGAGCGGTTAGTCGAGATGACAGTCTACTCTATGGGTTACTTGACCCTGGTCTAGGATATGAAGGTTAAAGGTCAGGGATTAATAAAGTAAGGATAAGACAGTTGTGACATCACAATGGTGGTAGAAAACAGAGAGGGGCTCCACCAATCACAGAGTATGCTGGAAATAACGAACGGAACAACAGTGACTGTGATTGGTGAATACCAGCTTCAATAGTTCTGGGAGTCCTGTGGCTGTCTTATCCCTGCTTTACCAGCCCTGTCAATGGTGCATGCGTGAGGCCCCACGTCGTGGGATTCGGATCTTTACCCAGAATAAACGCAGGAAAAATGACCCTCTCTCTCCTGCTGGGAAAAAAACACAGCGTCTAAAAACACAAGGTCTAAAAACACAGGCCCGCCGCTCATCAAACACACATTCCCATGAGCTTTCATCTCTGAAACAAGCGTTTCAGCTAGCACCGCTGCGCTAGGCTAAAATATGATCAGTTCTCAGCTGGTGTTCATATCACAACACTAACCCTCCAGAGCACAGGTGTAGAGTGTAGATCAGCTATTTCTAGATGTAGATGCATTTCTACCACACACCAAGCATCCAGAAGGTCATTGTTGTTTGTGTTTAATGCTTTCTTCTTGACTTTTTTTTTTCCCTCTTAATTTTGACTCTTCTATGAATGTATTCTATACATTAAATGTGCTCTATAAATAAAAATGGATTGATTGAAAACCCTAATGCATACAGAAAATGACTCAAACCTAAGGAATCTCTGTACCTTTGTAAGTAAGCTCATTGCTCATGATATACTGTTCCACTAAACATAGGGGCAGGTACAGGGATTAGCATTAACAAGCATAGGGGGGAGGGGGAATTCTGCAGGAAAATTCGGGACTTATTTCATGCAATGATAAATATTCAGGCATATAGTGTGGTGCTTCAATACATATACCACATAAGCATGTTCATCTTGGTTTGAATGAGGGTAGCTCCTTTTTTAAAATTTATCTTGATTACGTTTGTTTGTGTGCATAGAGTCAGTGGATCTAAGGCCATTCGGGTCAAAAGGATTTGGCTTTCTGTTAAATATACCACATATATCAAACATACAATCAGTCATGTTTGTTGCCGATTGCATGATAGGTGATGTTGATTTTCACCCTGATCACACACTACTTTTACAAATTTAACTGAAACTGCATTCGTCACTGTAGGCTACGTCACTCTCAAACTGTTATAAATCCAGATGGCTTGCTGGATCTACACTGAGACACAACATGTGTAACCTAATAAGCTACATACAGGACAAAGCTCATGCTGGTGAACTAGCCTTCCCATTGATAAGCAGAAGGGAAATAACAGATAACGGCCGTTTTGCCGTTTGCTCTGCTAAGGCCTGTATCTGTCCCGTGACCCCGTGACCCCAGGGCTAAGGGGCGAAGGTCTAAACGAGGCGGGGCGGTTGAAGGGGGACACTCACGCTTTGTCGAAGTAGGTGGTGTGGAGCGAGTGGGAGAACTTGGCGGCGTTGCTGTTGAGCAGGGTGCCGTTTCCCGTGGCGAAGCTTTTCCTCGTTGCCTGGTCCTTGGCGAAGTTTCGGCAGGCCGCTAGCTTGGATTCTAAAGCCTGGGAACGCACACGGATACAGGGGCCCGTTAGGAACTGGGGTATGCTAATCTAAAACTTAAGAGCTACACCAGGGATACTCAAATATGGCCCTTGAGGGCAGTATTACTGCTGGTTTTTATTCCTCCGCTCTAATCAGGACTGATTTAAACCTGAGAGACCAGGTGAGTTAAATCTCTGGCCATTCAGTGGCATTAATCCATTAATTAACTATCAGGTAGAAAAGAACACCCAGCAGGACTACTGGCCTGGAGGGCCAGATTTGAGTATCAATGAGCTATACCTTATACCTAGCCAGGGGGGTAGAGACAGGCCCCTTTAGGTTACCCTAAAAGCACAACAGCCCAGAAGGGGTACACTCAAAATGTTTACTGACTTCAGTTTTATTTACTGCAGAAGTTATATTGCCACAGTGGGACAAGACTGAAATTTTTCCGTCAGTAATTAAATGCGTTTTCCTCTGTTAAGATGCATTGTAAATACTGATGAAAGCAGTATGCCAAAACGTCTTTAGCCTGCTCTACAATGCAGAAGCACTGTGTGTAAATCACTTTTAGGAATGTAGTGAGCCTTTGGCAAGATACCACGGCAGCCAGGAGAAGTGCAGAAATGACTCGTATTCAGAGTAACGCTCAGGTGTAACATGCGTATAGTGCAGGCGGAGATGTGCTTGGAACAGCGTAGTGATAACTAATTAAAGGGGAAATGTTTCTATGAAGTCTCACCCCAACTTTCCGCAGTAGATCGCCTACAATATTGAGCGCTGATATCCTTGCAGAGGGGGTTAGCGGAGAGCTGCCGCAGCCATTGGTTAGCACTGGGAAACGGAGAGAGAGATAGCGTTAGCACACGGGGTCTAAAGACATCGTCAAACAACAACCTTTCCAAATTACAGTTACTGTTCACTGGTAAAGTCCAACTAAAGCCTTAAAGAGAGGTGGAAGAGCTACATGGCCAACTTCATTCATGATGGCTTTTCCATCCTCTGCTCCAATCCAAAACTATGGCCTGGATTCAATCATGGCGGCTTTGCCATCCTCTGCTCCAATCCAAAACTATGGCCTGGATTCAATCATGGTGGCTTTGCCATCCTCTGCTCCAATCCAAAACTATGGCCTGGATTCAATCATGGTGGCTTTGCCATCCTCTGCTCCAATCCAAAACTATGGCCTGGATTCAATCATGGTGGCTTTGCCATCCTCTGCTCCAATCCAAAACTATGGCCTGGATTCAATCATGGTGGCTTTGCCATCCTCTGCTCCAATCCAGAATTATGGCCTGGATTCAATCAACATTTGTCTTTAAATATGACTCATAGTGCAAATGTCTGTTTGTTTTTTCCTCGTGACATATCCGCAACACAGTTTGGCAAATTCATTGTGATGACTGCTCAACTTATGTTTGTGAAGTAAAAAAACAAAGGCTAGCATTTATTTGTAAGTCAAAGTTAAAGACTAAAAAAGTAGGAGTCAAGCTCTCCCATTGAATGCCCTTAAGAGGCACGAGAGGAGGGAGGAATGGGGAGTCAGATGGATGTCGAGGAGGGGTCCCAAATCTTGTCTGATCTTAGCCGTTGGGTGTAGGCTTTTGATCTTCTAACTAATCAACCATTTATGGTCTTCAACCAAAACCTTGATTAGTTGAATGAGATTTAGTCCTGGACTGGACTAAAGCTGGCACCCACAGAGGCCCTTCTCGGATTAGAGTAGACACCCTCGCTGTAAAAGGACGAGGGGAGGTTGAAGAGTGAACGGGACAGACCTTTCGGGTTTGCAAAGGCATTGTCCATGTTCTTGGCGATGGGCGTGGCCGGGAGGGACAGGGAGGCCTGCACGGCGGAATCCATCTTGTCGATGTCCAGTGTGGGCGAGCTGGGCGCCGACATCCTGGTCACGTCTGTGTTCCTCTCCCTCACCGCCAGCTCCTGCCGCAGGTCTGCGGGACGGACGGACGGAAAGGCAGACACAAGGAAAACAGGGATGACTGACTGACGTTCCCCGGCCTACTCCACAGACTCTCCGCCTTGTGTGCAGTTACTTCTGCGCTCACCCCCCACTTTTACACAAAACACCAGTTTGAGTTTTTTTTTTTTTTTTTAAACCCCAATTGTTCACCTTTTCAAGGTTCAGGCTAAGTTTTTTTGCCAAATTTTCTTTTGTATTTCCACTGTAAAGCGTCTTTGTGACAGTGTCTCTGTAAAAAAGCACCATCCTGCTTTCTGACGCACGCCCCAAGTCCCATGACAACAGAGCTACTGCAGTGGGCTCAAATCCAGGGCTGCAAGCTCCCGTCCTCCCTCTACACTGTGAGAGAAAAGAGCCGCAGGGCTCAACTCTGAGCAGCAACGATTCACCAAACATTTTACCCTGGTCATTAGTGTCGCTAATAGCACACAAAGACACTTTACCCTGTTCATTAGCATTGCTAATAGCGCACAATGACACTTTACCCTGTTCATTAGCATTGCTAATAGCGCACAATGACACTTTACCCTGTTCATTAGCATTGCTGATAGCACACAATGACACTTTACCCTGTTCATTAGCATTGCTAATAGCACACAAAGACACTTTACCCTGTTCATTAGCATTGCTAATAGCACACAATGACACTTTACCCTGTTCATTAGCATTGCTAATAGCGCACAATGACACTTTACCCTGTTCATTAGCATTGCTAATAGCACACAAAGGGCCCGATTTACTAAGACCTTTAGCACCTGCAACACCTTTTAGCACACACAAAACCAATAACATGATGTTTTACACCAATCATTGGTTGCGCTATAAGTTTTGCACATGCTAAAGGTCTTAGTAAATCAGGCCCAAAGTGTGGGAGCTGGGAAGAGCTGAATGGGGTGGGAGGGAATGTAGGGGAAAGTGAGTCCATAACCACCTCTGGCTTCGTCCTTCAGTCTCTGCACCGATACCAGGAGGGACTCTTTCTCGTCCAGCTCGCTCTCCAGGAAAGCGTTCCTCTCTATGGCCTGGTTCAGTCGCTGCTCAAAGTCCTCCAGCGACACGATGGTGGCTCTGCGGGTACAGGGGGAATGTCAGAACACAAGAGAGGGCATCCCCTGGGCACCACGGGAGGTGTTCCACCCTTTCAGGCCACCATGGGACCTCCCACAGAGAAGTCCCCAAATTGTATTGTGGGAGGAACTTGTGTCCGTGATTTATACCAGTCGAATTCACTCTTGCCTGGGAGGGCACCCTGGGTGGCTAGTTTTTGCTTTCACCTTAAAATCAGAAACCGTTTCAGATCCAACAAACCACATGAGGGCAGTTAAACTGTGCATTCCACTGCTTTAATTGGTCATTTAAGTGCAGAGTAACCATGGCGACCTGGCACACCCTGCGGATCTTTAAGGGCAAGGGTGCACACTACGGCTCTATACCTATGAGAGGCCTGTAGACCTGTGTGTTTGCCTCTCTTCTCCTGAAATCACTACGGCTCTATACCTATGAGAGGCCTGTAGACCTGTGTGTGTGCCTCTCTTCTCCTGAAATCACTACGACTCTATACCTATGAGAGGCCTGTAGACCTGTGTGTGTGCCTCTCTTCTCCTGAAATCACGACGGCTCTATACCTATGAGAGGCCTGTAGACCTGTGTGTGTGCCTCTCTTCTCCTGAAATCACTACGGCTCTATACCTATGAGAGGCCTGTAGACCTGTGTGTGTGCCTCTCTTCTCCTGAAATCACTACGACTCTATACCTATGAGAGGCCTGTAGACCTGTGTGTGCCTCTCTTCTCCTGAAATCAGATCCGTCATCCCTGGACTGGACTGAATCCAATTTGATTTAATCACAGCAATTAAATTATAATTGGATAAAAGACCTGATGTAATTGGTGTGGAATTGGGAGATTGGTTAACCAACGTTTTTCTGTGTTGCTTTAAAAGTGCTGCAGGGTCGAACACAAATCAACTGACTCTGGGTCCGACTGATTGGCTCTGCTGTTTGAGGCATGTTCAATGTGTGGCTAACAATCGACCGCTCTCTGGCTGCTGAGGGTGGCGGCTTAGTCTGTACCCACAATGCAGCAGGGCCTGTACAGGTGGTGCACTGTCACTTTTACCTTTGAGGAAATATCGAAAAATGAATCGGATCAGTAAACATCCAGCTGTATGAATTTACGTGCATTTGCATTGCGTGCCATTATTAAAATCACTTTTATTTGTATTTGTTCAGTTATTTTACATGACATTTGAATTGTTCCGTTCATCAGTCTACACTTTTCTAGTCCTTACATAAATTCCATTGTGTTTCTTTCTGAAAGCCTGTATTGTTCCTACTTGTGTAGTGGCTTTGTGATTGAGAAAAGCACATTAATGTTATTATTATGGATTGAGACTGTGAGTTGCGCTGTGAGGGGCTGACCTCTTGGCCCTCTCCAGGTCATCGTTGGCCTGCTCCAGCTCTCTCACGTATTTGTGCAGCTGCTCCTTGATGCCGCGTGTCTGGCCCAGGTCATCCTCCAGCACGGAGATCTGCTTGTAGCTCTGCGCATACTGCTGCTCTAGCTTCTCCTGTGGAGGGGAGGAGAACGTGAACATGTTAGAGCACACTCGCACGCACGCTCGCACGCACACTCACATGCAATCACACACCACTGTGGAGAGGGAACCACGGCTAACCTACATTCTCTTAATCTATTTTTCAGAAGCTGGATCGTTCTGTCAAAGTAGGCGTGGCCACATTTTCAGCTTTCTCTGCAGTTCAGTAGCACAGCTGCCTGTCTGACCTAAATGTTCTCTCTCTCCCTCTCTCTCTCTCTCTCCATCTGATCTCAAATCCTCTCCTAAAGCACTTTCTTTTATCACCCTTTCATCAATAAACCACAGACATCAGCCAGGTGGGACCTGCTCCATATTCGGAGCCTTTGCCTGCTCTCAAACCACACACCACATATTTACCCACACACGGCAATGCGCCAATTCTACTTGCAAACTCAGATTTTTATTCGATTTTTTATTTATTTTTTTGCTTCCAGGGTGTTTATACTGCGCACAGTGACAAACTCCAAAATGATGCTTGGAGCCAGTGAAGTATTTCTGTGTAGTTTTACATATATAGCTTCAGGGCTCTACTCTACTAGACCGAAAGGGACTTAGTCACAGCGACAGAGCTTAGTCATTGGTTGAATGACGTTACTCTGTAGGTGCTAAGAAATAATATGGCAAGAGCTCTGATCACACTCATTCACTACTGATCACACTCAGTCTACAGTAAGGGGGGGGAATATACTCTATGTACCGCTGCTATTAATGTTATTCTGTCAAAAGAATATTCCTGTCTTTGTGTCATTTTGGAAGTCTCATGTAATGATGTCATCCCTGTGGCATGCCGTGCTAGGACACGCAGGACCTCTTATTTAAGCCGCTCTGGGAAAAACCTTGCGAGAGGACCGGCGCGCTGCAACTACGACAACAAACGTAGGCTTTGCGTTCCTCACGCCTGTCACTCCCTGTGGGTGAATCACTCAACCGGAAACGTACCACGATCGGTGAACAGAACAGACGCTTAAACAAAAAAAATTAAAATAAATCATTTTAGAATCTCGGGTCCAGCACATTGTTTGCATTCCGCATTGTGAACCACGCCGAACATCTGCGGAATTTGCCGGAACGTCTGCGGCTGAGCGAGTGAGAAGACCAGGGAAGGAACAGGGGTGGAGGGGTGCGGGTTCTGGAGAGCTGTGCTAGGGGTGAACTCTGGCGTGATCTGATTTAGCGTCTGCGCCGGGGGGGATAATGTTCTGGAAGGCCACAGGACGTCGTAGACAGTGCGATTTTAATAACAGGCCTGCGCTCCTCTTTCCTCTGTTTTCTGCTCTTTTATCCTGTCTTCCCATAACTGTGCCGTGCTTCTTTTTGTTTTTGACACTGCTCTGTACCTCAGCCTGGGTAATTACAGGGCTATGCTGTCATTTGAAAGAGTAAGTAATTTTCTAGTGTACAGGCCTAACATTTGGAGGCCTTTTACACGATTTAAAAATACTTTTAGAGCAATCCATGTACTGTAAGTTTTATAATACAAAATAATGCTTAAAGTGAAATATTACACAGAATCCTTTGGACCAATATTTCATATTCAGTTACATGGTTGTGTCAAGTTCACCAACACATGAACATGCTTCAAAAACACACACAAGTTCAAGTACCTGTGCTCCACATAACATGTCCCTTAAACCTCAACCCACATGCTGCACATTTTTACCTGTTTCAAAGGCCTACCCACCAAGTACCTCAGCCTGAAGGTAACCTCAAATACCTGAACCAGAGTGCCAGGTGCCTGCCTCTGCCTGTCCACCAGGTGCGAATATCACATCAAGTGAGGACCTGCCTTGTCCTCCACACTCTACCTTCAGATTCTCCACCTCGCTCTTCAGCCTCTGGTTGTCCGCTTGGAGGTCTCGGATCCGGCTCTCGGCCTGGCCCAACTGGGCCTCAAGCTCCGCCTCCAACTCCCTGCTTCCTTCCTGGAACTCCAGCAGCTCCTCATGGGCATCTTGGTAACTACAGAGAGCGTAGAAGAAGAGTCAGTCCTCCAGCAGAGACAGATGCTACAATGGGAGGATGCAACCCGGTTAGCTGGACTGTACTGGATGACCTAAATGAGAAGAACAATGTCTCAATATCATTATAGGGTATATGGCCAAGAGATTAGCGGCAGTGTGGAACCTGAAAGAGCGTTTCAGGAAGTCTTTTCAAAGTGTAAATGAGACCGCGTTTGAGCTGTAGTGGTGTGTACAGCCACACCTTCCAAACTGGAACAGAGCGTACCGCAGGCCCTGTTACCTGGGTTTCTATTCATTCCAATTTCAGGCTAAACAATCATCTGATGAATACCCTGGCAGGGCAGGGCGGCATTTAATTACTCCTAACGGGAAGAGGAGACGTGATAACAAGGTCATTTTTAGAGAAATAAATTGTCCATTACCTTCCAATGGACACACACACACACACACAGGGCTGGACAGGACACAAAGTCCGAACTCATCCTGTTTTCCAACAATGGCAGGAAACAAATAAGCGAGATAAAACCGTGCGTCCAGATAAACACGTCTTCACTCAGGCTTATCAGAGGCCACTCGTTTTGCCTCCGACAGACTGCAAAATCACTGCAGGGCCCTGGACCCCACAAATTCCCTTAAACACACACACACACACACACACACACACACACACCTTTCCCTCACGCAACGTTCTCACTTTTCTGTCTCTGCAATACAGAGATGTGCTACGTTTCCCCCCCTTAATGATTCGAGTAAACACTGCTCAGTCAGCCTCATGCCATTCAGCCAATCCAAACGGCCATGAGTCAATTATTTACCTCTGTGCCTGAGAGGGTACACAGCGTGCGGGACAGAGGACGACACTGCGGACCCTATATATAGAGTTAAAGACAGCAGGCTGTTTACTCCGCTCATCTGACCGGAGAGGACATAGCTTCAGTTACCTAACAGCCTGTCAGCACGGACGGCCACTGCTAAATATGGCAGAGACCCCCACCCCCCCCCACCCCCCCCCCCCCCAGACCAGACCGGCGCGGCGCTGAGGGAGGGGTGGGCGGGGTCACAGCGTCTGGAGCCAGGAAATCCTTTAAACACGGTGCTGACTCTGAGACAGGGCTGGATGAAGTCACAGGCTATTTTTGGTGGGACAGAGAGGGGGGGGGGAGGGTGGTGGTGCAGGTTAAACGGCGGTTGGGGCCGGGGATGTTTTGGAGGGATCTCTGCTTCCTGTACCCTCGGCCAGGTCTGTCGCTCATGTTCCGGATATCCCTGTGCTCCTGGACCGACTCGGCGACCTGCGGGCCAGCCGGAAATCACCAGCTGATCCACCTGCCTCTCTCCTCTACTCTGCAGTCCACATTCCTGTGTCTCTCTCTCTCGCTCTCTCTCTCAAATGCGACCGTTTGTCTGCTCTGTCTGCATTGCTGACGGACCTGTGTGGGAGGCTTGAGTTGCTTTTTGATATGGGAGTTTTCATTCTGGGTCTGGGGTACAGTGCAATACACAGAAATAGGCTCTCCTTGATCAACTTCTTGTTTGGGCAGGCAAATGGATCAATTTGGATCACTCGAAGGAACAGGATCCAAGAGGGGCAGACAACGGATCCCGTGTTCATTTTTAGGGGGATGGTTTTAGAGCGTCTCCACATAGAGTTTGTGTTTTTTAGTCCTGTGTAACGACATAGACAGTTTTATGTAAATCTGGCGTGTAAATGAGGCTCTGTGTTGTCGATAATGACGGGGGGTTACAAGGTGTGCTTCTAAACAGATCTTGTAAGTTGCTTTACTGGTCTGTGTTTTGATAGTTTTATAGTTCTGTATTGGTTTTATTGTGGTGTTATTATTTATTCGTTTTTTACTCTTTTGGCATATTGTCCCTTTATCCCCTTATAAATACATTGTGATGGATTGAAAGTTATAAAATGTTTGTTTTTCTGTAAATACTTTTTAGTAATATCTCTCTCTCTCTCTCTCTCTCTCTCTCTCTCTCTCTCTCTCCTCTCTCTCTCTCTCTCTCTCTCTCTCTCTCTCTCCTCTCTCTCTCTCTCTCTCTCTCTCTCTCTCTCTCTCTCCTCTCTCTCTCCTCTCTCTCTCTCTCTCCCTCTCTCTCTCTCTCTCTCTCTCTCTCTCTCTCTCACTCTCACTCTCACTCTCACTCTCACTCTCACTCTCACTCTCACTCTCTCAGTAACACTCACACACACTTGACTGCCACAGTGCCTGTAATTAGTGACTAAGCCCGATGTTGAGCGGTAAGTACAGCCCTCTCTTCAGAGCCCTGCGCAATAAAACCCCATCCTGAGGCCTCAGAAACACAGCCTCATTCTCAGCCTGTGAAAATACCGCGCAGTTATAAACGCCGTTGTGAGGGTTTTCACGCGGCCGATTCATTTTACTTCAACAGGAAATTCTTCCATATGTTTTTTTTTTTTCCCTCCTCAAAGCCTGTACATAGCAGCAGCCTCCCCCCAGAGTCTCAGAGCGCTGCAAGCTCTCTGCACTAATGCGGCAGGGTAATGGAACGGTTACAGACCTGGCTTGTAACTCACAGATTGCCTGCTTGGTAATCCCCGAGTGGTTGTGCCCTTTAAGGAAGGACACTTAAAGATACTGAATTGCTTCATTAAAACATCCAGCTGTATAAATGGACTTGTGTGCAAAAACAAATGTAAGTTGTTTAAGTGTTAATGAGCTAATCGCCTAACTCAATTGTAAATGAAAAACCTGATTAAGAAAGAAGTAGGCTAATCCCTTTTTGACAGAAAATAAACATTCTTTGGTGTGTGTTCTTTTTTTTTCCAGGGCAAAAGAATACTCTAGTTTGTGTAAGTCATGAGGCAAATAGCACATTGATTGAGTCAGCTCCAGAATCTAAACTATGTCACCTTCAAAGCATTCACACGTATTGGGGCTGTCAGAACATTGACGGCTCAAATCAGTTTTTTCACTGTGTCTATAGGTTTCCTTCATCACCCCAGCAGACCAAATATAGGTCAAATACTTAACTACGTCAGTATTGGTATTCCAAATGGTGTACTGAGATGTTTTGAGCCAGGTCAGGAACAGATAGAAGCTGCTTTAGACTACACCCAGGCAGCATGCATTGCTTAAGGAACGTAGCTTGTAACTGAATGGTTGCAGGTTTGATTCCCAGGTAGGAGGACACTGCCGTTGTACCCTTGAGCAAGGTACTTAACCTGCATTGCTTCAGTATATATCCAGCTGTATAAATGGATACCATGTAAAAATGCTAAAAGCTGTGTAAGTCACTCTGGATAAGACTCTCTGCTAAATGGCTGTAACGTAATGTAAAGCATGTCCAGAGGTTTAGAACAGAAGATAAAAAAAGTTTTATTAATCCCAAAGTGGGAAGTGATTTCCCAGCAGCAGCAGCAGGCAAGCGGACACGCAAGCAAACAGAAAGACAAAGTGAAATACTCATCCTGTCCACCCCTCCCAAACTTTCACACAACCCTCCCTTCAGCTCCACCTAGACCCCTTTAAGCACTCTTCACTTAGCACTTTCACTGATTCTCTTAACAATAGACCTGCTTTCTGAGGACACTGATTCTCTTAATGAACCTATGTATCTGAAATAAAGTCTATCTATCTATCTAAACAATAGACCTGTTTTCCGAGGACACTGATTCTCTGAATGAACCTATGTATCTGAAATAAAGTCTATCTATCTATCTATCTAAACAATAGACCTGTTTTCCGAGGACACTGATTCTCTGAATGAACCTATGTATCTGAAATAAAGTTTATCTCTGTCTATCTATCTATCTATCTAAACAATAGACCTGTTTTCTGAGGACTTATTTGTCTGCGATTTTCAATATTTTTTTAAAGAATCCGTCATCCATACATTAACGCTAATGATGGTGGGAAAGTTTTTTTCCCCCCCCACACTAGTTGGGAGGCCTAAGCTTGTCTAAGCTTGCCTGTCCTCACCCCAGCACAGAAAGCATGGTTCTTCCCGATTCTCCTTCCATCTCTGATGATGTCATTTCACCCCTGACAACCGCCAAGCAAGAGGACTACCTCAAAGCTTTTCTTTTTTAATGTAAGCAAAAGGGGATCTACCATTTCTGAAGAGACATATTGAAGAAACGTCCAATGCTGGACTTCCCATAAAAGCCCCAAGCGGATGTGTAACCCAAGTATAAAAACTCCACTCTAAGGTATGGGCGGGTTACCTTCAGCCATCTTCCAAGAACCAGAGCAGGGGAATTCATAGATACGCTGAAGTACACCACCACCAGATCTTAGCCATACCACCGCTAAGCGCCACTCAGAAAGGGCTTACAGGACAAACAAGGGATTCTGATTCACTTCTGGCTTCCTGGAGGCACAGTCACAGATTTTGGCCTAGTTGGCTAAAGCATCGTCAAGCATGGAATGCCCTACACGTTAAACCACATAACTGGCATGCCGGGCAGGAGGAAGCGTGAAAGTGTCGCCGACGCCCAAACAAACGTGGAAGACCCCAGACTCGGGTGACTGTCAGGGCCCCTCCCACAGCGGAGATGATGTCATCCACACCCACCTGTTCTTGTACTTGAGCGAAAGGGCCTTCCAGTAATCAATTTCCTCGTCTTTCGAGGAGAATTTCGGTATCATCTCTGTGTCCATGGCAAACCAGCCTGCCAAAACAGAAGGAGAAAAAAAATAAGTCAACGGGACATTTGATTGGTCAATCATTTTGAGGCCACACTGCAAAAAATCTTAATCTTACTCTTAACAAGTGTTTTAGTGAGACTTAAAATCTAAAAAAAAAAAATTCTCTAAAGTGGAAAATATTAGCTTGTTTTAGGTTACTTTTTGCTCCACTGGCAAACTTTTTGTCTTATTTAGCAGTAACAGAAATAAGATTCTGAAGTCTAAATATAAGATTAAAATGCTTGTTAAGATTTGGTTTTGGCAGTGCAGTTATCAGGATGGTGGAGGTACACGCCAGCACCCACACCGGTGTGACAGACAGAGATAAACACGGTAAAGGCTGCAGACAGGTGGGCAGACAGAGATAAACACGGTAAAGGCTGCAGACAGGTGGGCAGACAGAGATAAACACGGTAAAGGCTGCGGACAGGTGGGCAGACAGAGATAAACACGGTAAAGGCTGCGGACAGGTGGGCAGACAGAGATAAACACGGTAAAGGCTGCAGACAGGTGGGCAGACAGAGATAAACACGGTAAAGGCTGCGGACAGGTGGGCAGACAGAGATAAACACGGTAAAGGCTGTGGACAGGTGGGTAATGCAGAGGAGAGGTCAGGGACTGCGGCAGGAATAGGACGGCGGTAACTGGAGCCGCCGTGGAGCGGGGCGGCAGCTGCTTCACCCCGCCGGCCGGCCCGCTCCCCCGCGGTTATTTTTACCCTCCGCCGCGGCTGACCTGCAGGACCGCGGTGTCGCCACAATCACAAACACCGCCGCCTTCCCGCCACAGGCCTCAGCCACTGCTGCTCTGCACACATAGCCCCCACATTACGCTTTACTGGAGTAATGCCTCTTCTTTACTATTCATTTACAATATTTACAATTGCATTTGTAATTCAAACTTAAATGTACGTACATTGAATACACAGACACACAAACACACAAACACATAGACACACAGATACACACAGACACACATAAAGACATTGTATACCATCACATTTTGTTCGCCGCTATGCAAGTCATCTTAGGCAGATTGGGATGATGATGTTAAATCATTCTGCATCACATCACTTTGTATAGAGCATATTAAACTGAAATAACTGAAATAAATAAAGGTGGATTAAAAAAAGTGAAACGTTTATCGGCACACGGTTGAGAGCAGGGCACGAAGTCACAGTATTGAACGGCACAGGAAGGGCTGCAGGGAGCTGGCTGTCACACTGCCAGCAGGCAATTACAGAGAGGAACAGCACTGTACCAAGGCTTTTACCTTCACACGCTCCAAAGCAATAATCGCCAACAAGAGCGACAAAAGAAAAGCACTTTCAAAGTCAAGACGACTCGGTTATTGAAGGCCGTGGCCCAGTTTCTGCGTTAGTACGTGGCCCGGAGAGCTGAGGCGGACAGAGCCTTGATCTGACAGCGAGATGCACAGCTTCCCCCATTCATTTACATCCTGCCTGTTTCAAAGGAGTCAAGATCACAGGGACATATTCCCCCGCTCCTCGAAAACCAGGCCTTTAAATCTTCTCAAAGGCACAGCACGTCACGGATATGTCCTTTTCTTCAACTCGCTCAGTACCCCCACTCCCCCCCCCCCCCCCCCCCCCCCCACAGAGCCCTAAACAATGTGTTTCTGTGGGGAGTGCGCCAAGAGCCAAAACACAGACATGTACTCAGATACCTGCCAGGGCATGGCATGTCTGAGGCATGCTTCTGTACGTTTCAAATGATCTGATGATACAAATGTCCTCTAGCCTCCAAATTAAATATTTTAATACTGGAATCGCTGCACCCCACCCCACCCCACCCTACCACCCCAAGCATTAAGACTCCATTTTGTTCTGCGCCAATAACTGAATTATGCAGAGAGATTCACATTTGGCAGCAGGGACATTTACAGGTAGGCAGTTCTCTTATCTTATTTTAAGTGCCTTTTCTACTTTATTCTCTCATTTACGAATATCCAGGAGTCGTGTTCATAGCCGCTACCGGTGCTATGGATTCAGTAGAGCGATGGTGAGCAAACGCATGATGGTCAGGACCTGCTCCTTGTTCATTCTGCAGACCAGTCCAGCGATGAATCAGAGGACAACGCTTCATGCGCAGCTTTTAGCACGCAGACTGTGATCGCCCCGTTATCCGGAGGGAGGGGGCTGAGACAAAGTCAGCCCAGCCGACTGAGCCCCTCCCTCCCTGGGCCACGCTATAGCCAATTATGGGTCTCTCTACGGGGGCTGCCAGTCAGTCAATACTGGCACAGCGTGGATCCAATACCAAGACAGCGGGCCCCATCCTGCCTTAATGGGATGAGTTACCCAGCAGCCCCAACATTAGCACGTCTCTTTGTCTCCCCATCGTTAACATTGAAACCCATGAGAAAGCGTTTGGTAAATAACAAGCGGTTGATCGCTAATCCGTGAAACGGGCAAACGGCACGATGAATAACGATCAGACATTCCAGTGACGGACAGTTCGGCTCCCTGCTTCTGAGCCGACGGCGACCTCATCAGCTCACGTTTGATTAGCCAATGAAAGACTTGTTTCTGTATTTGTGGGTCAGAGAAAACGAGACTCACCCAATCACGGGCCAGTGCTCCCAGGCATGGCCTTGTGCCACATTTTCCCCTACGTTTCCTCCCCAGTATTTCATTCCAATCACCTGGCTTTGCTCATTAGCATAATTCTTCATCCAGGAGGTAGAACTAATTAGTGAATCAGCTGGCTGAGTTCATGGGTGGAAGAAACACAAGGCGGGACTTTCACTTTCCGACCCCTGTACTTTCCACATCTGGCCACAGGTGCCCAATGGCGACTCCCGGCTCTTCTTCCCCTCGTCCCCATTGGTGGAACGATCTTCCCCAATCAGACAGGAAGGCACATTCACTAGCTGTTTTCTGAACATGTGAAAAACTCACCGTTTCCAGACAACACCTCAATGTGTCTATTTTTAAAAAAAAAGAGACTTTTTTTCTCCCTTGATCTGGCAGGAGTTAAGGCATGCACGCTGACGGTGACACTTCAATGATTGAATGATTTGCTTATCTCTAGCTTTTGCGGTGATTGCTTACCACGTGTAAAGTATCTGCCCAATGATTAAATTGTAAAATGTGTCCCCTCCATGGAAGTAGAAAGGGTCTATGGAGACATGCTCAGCCTGTTAACTGTGACTGTGACAGTCTCATTAAAATTAATCTGTTCCAGTAGCTTTGATTCCGTATGTTTGCGCTTATTTGCACACATACACACTTGCACACACAAGTTTTTAAATATAAACACACACAAACACTGTTCATTGTTGTGTCTGAGCGAGACGTCTCCTCTGGCTCTCCGAGTGCACCGCGGGTGAGTTCGCTGTCCCAGGACACTGCAGGCATTGACTGTGGTTTACGGTCCATGGGGGCGAAGTGAGGGAGGGAAGAGGATCGATGTCATTAACCACTCCTGCAGCTCACCCTCAAAGCCTCGCTCTGCTCTCTCTCTCTCTCTCTCTCTGGAGTACCTGAGCACTGCAGAGCCAGCCAGAGAACAGCCTTGTACCGCGTCTCATACCATGACCTCATCGCAGCCGTCCTGAGAACGGGCGAGGAGTTTCCCCCACTCTCAGCTCTTCAAGCCACAAAACACAGGACGCTACGATGCCAATGGGTTTCTCCACGCCAGCAGTGTGCTGGGTTCGATTCCCACTAAAAGAGATGCACTATGTCTATTCTTTACCCGTTCAGCTATAGAAATACGTCCCAGACACATGTTTGAGACGTATAAATGGATTCAAGTGGCCCTGGACAAAGGTTGTGCAAAGCAGGTCGGCTACAGGAGTTACTTGTGATGAGAGACTGAGGCTTCTGGAGCCCTATAATGGGTGGAGCACTATCTTGTGCTGTCAATGACTGACTTGAGTGAACCAATCAAAAGACCGCTTCCGTAGCAAAGCACTGCGATTGGCCCAAATCAGTTACACACTGGTAGTTCAATGTGGCTTCACCCTTGTTGTGGTTCTCCCTCAACGAGGTCTGACCTACAGGGCTACACAACACGTGCCAGGAAAACATCTCAGACAAGCAAACGAGCCTCACGCCCTCTTAGTTCAATTCAATTCAATTCAATTCAATTCAATTCAATTTTATTTGTATACCGCTTTTTACAGAGAACTGTCACAAAGATGCTGCACAGGGAAACAGAAGGAAAATTGAGCAAAAAACCAGGCCTTAGCCCCCAACCAGCAAAATGAGGTAAAAAAACTCCCCGGTAGGGGAGAAAAAAACACTGAACAGTGGCGAGAAAAAACTCCCCAGTGGGAAGAAATCTCGGAAGGAACCTGGCTAGAGAGGGGGTGCCCATCCTTCGCTGGCCGGCCCGGTTTAGACTAAAGGTGGACTGAATGGTAATAGTCAATTCAATAATCAGTTCAATCATCAGTTCAAAGGGGGCGGGGTGATGCATCTGGGACGGTTGCGTGAAGTGGGGAGGATAAACCAAAGGAGGGACGGGTCCGAAGCAGTCTGCAAACTCAGGGTGAGGGGCATAACTGGAGCAGTCTGCAAACTCAGGGTGAGACGGGGACGGGCTGGAGTAATCTGCAGCTCAGGGTGAGAGAGGGTACGGAAGAGCTATAAACACCTGGCAGTAACTGATAACCCAATGACTGGAACAGTATGCCCGAAACCGTGCCGGGCATACACCTGCTTAAGCTCTGCCGTCATCAAAAACAGACATAGCCTACAATACGGTGATGTAGCCTTGGGTTTAGGCCTACACGTTTAAATGCAGCTCTGATTCTGCGGCGTGACACTAACAGCAAACAATGTCAGGCTCCAATTTACACTTTTAGACACGGCTACAGTAAGATCATTGAAAACGTAATAATAGCGATCAGAAAGACACGGGGTAATAAGACGGAGGCTTCCTTCCCAGGGCGGTTGTAAACTGTGGCCGCCGTTATTGTCTCATCCATCACTCTGACTCCACCCCTGGGGACTGGAGAGGCGAGGCCCTGAATGTGAAATCCCACTCTCTTTAGGGTTTACAGGCAACGCACACGACAACGGCGGCGGGTGTTTAACATGGATGCTGATCTGGAGCCTGGTTCCTAAGAGCTTTCGGGTTTACGCGCACGCTCCACAACTGAGTGTTTAAATGGAGGCCCATTATACCACAACTGATGACCGCGATCTTTGTGTAAAGTCCACAAAATATAGTATATAGGGTAGATACATACATATGTCTGTCCGACTCTCGATGTGCAAAGTCCACAATTACACTATGTGCTGAGTACATACAGCCTTTCTTCAATTTAAGGTCCATCTACTCATTTTGTAGCTTAAATGTAAATAGTGTTGATAGGTGCCCATCCTAAACCTGACGTTTACCCTGTATAGGATTTATGTGTAAAGTAAACTGCAGGATAACACAGCGTGTTTAAATATAGCGTATGTCTCTCAAACCGGAGGTCCACTATCTTTATGGTTTGCTTATGAAGTCTGTGATTACACAGTTATAGTGCATACAGTGATGCCCATCCTGGCTGAAAGTGAAATCCACCGTCTTTGCAAGCTACATGCCAAGGACCCATTTAAGGTAACTGCGTGTCTGTGGAGAGATACTGGTGTCAAAGCAGGAATCGATGTCTGGTTGCACCTCAGTCAGAAGAAAGAAATCCCAGGGAAAACACTGCAAAAACCCTACAAGAACATGGACAGACAGGGACCTTCTGGATTAAACAGGCTGACAGCACAGGGACTTTCTGGATTACACAGGCTGACAGCACAGGGACTTTCTGGATTACACAGGCTGACAGCACAGGGTCCTTCTGGATTACACAGGCTGACAGCACAGGGTCCTTCTGGATTACACAGTCTGACAGCACAGGGTCCTTCTGGATTACACAGGCTGACAGCACAGGGACTTTCTGGATTACACAGGCTGACAGCACAGGGTCCTTCTGGATTACACAGGCTGACAGCACAGGGTCCTTCTGGATTACACAGGCTGACAGCACAGGGCCTTTCCAGAAGGCGAGAGATGCATAACCTGAGGAATTATGCTCAGTAGATTAGAGGGATTTCCAGTACATGGGCCAGCCTGTGGGGAGAAGCCATGGATGGGACAGTCTACCGCTGCCTCGGCGTGCGAGTTCAGCGCTCGAACCATGACCACACTTACTCATAAAGGGCAGTGGCTACAGGTTGGTGGGGGTGGAGCTAGTGGCTGGACACAGGGTAAGTAAGAGGCAACTTCAAGGAAATCATAAAGCATTATCACTCAGACTGTATCAATCCCATTATCCCATATGTCTCCCAATGATGGCTCTTTCAACTAAAGTTCTTTCATTTGGTGTGCTTGTGGATTCAACCCTCTTGCTCAAAAGCAGCCTGAGGTCCCTCGAGCAGGTGGGCACTGAGGATAAACAGGTGAAGGACAGGTGTTCCTGCATGCGGCATGCAGACCCCACAGTGAAACACAACACCAACATTCCTGCTAACCGCACGTGCTCGGCTGAATGGAAGCTTTTTTTAAGTCAACGTTTCTCCCCCGCAAAATGTGCCTCCGTTACGCCAAACAAGCGAATGAGCCGAGGCTGAAAGATGTGTGAAATGTCCGAGACCGCAGCCGTTTCCTGTACATCTACTCCCGACTCGGATAGACATAGACAGGTTCCTGAGTGCCAGAACATACTCAATGATACTGCAAAGACAATACACGGCGGGGGTCTGCACTTCCGCTCTGGCCCGATAGTGTATCGTTGTTGAGACGATTGGGACGGATGTTAAGGTTATGACCTAAGAAAAGGATTTAAGGCACGGTATTAATAAGGGGGGTTCTTTTTTACCTCCCAAAAATATATATATAGGTAAAAATATGATACTGGAGAGATTTTATAAAGTGATTTTCATTTGTTTACCAAAGTGTCTTGTGTTTACTTTATGGGAAAGTTTTACTTGTATGTGGTACTACATATAGCCATGTAATACATAACATAAACTTATGGGCCAGACTTTCTTGAACTGTTGTAAATTTTCGATTTTTACCCATTAATAGGACACGAAATAGGACACGCAAATGTATACATTTTCATGTCCTATTAATGGGTAAAAATCGAAAATTTACAACAGTTCAAGAAAGTCTGGCCCATAAGTTTATGTTATGTATTACATGGCTATATGTAGTACCACATACAAGTAAAACTTTCCCATAAAGTAAACACAAGACACTTTGGTAAACAAATGAAAATCACTTTAAAAAATCTCACCAGTATCATATTTTTACCTATATACATATATACGTCAGGGGTGAGCAATTCCATTCCTGGAGATCCGGTGTGTATGCAGGTTTCTGTTTTCACAAATTACCGTGGCTAAATAAGCTAATTGGCCAACACTGCTTCACTCACATATTAGACCACAGTACAACATTTCAAATAGGGACATAACAAGTCTTCGGCTGTCATTCACACGCTCATCAAGAAATGTAGCTAAAATGTCAGAATGTTAAGGCTAATTAATTAATTAAGGCCAGACGTTGGCATGAAAGACAGAAACAGACATAGGTCTGCTTTCCCACCTCTGATGTACACACTGCCCACTGGAGATCTCCTTTACAGCCATTTGCCTGCCGTTTGTAAAGAGGAGAGTCTGGAGAGGAGCGTATGGAGAGCAGAGGAGAGTATGGAGAAGAGAGTATGGAGAGCAGAAGAGAGTATGGAGAGCAGAAGAGAGTATGGAGAAGAGAGTATGGAGAAAAGAGTATGGAGAGGAGAGTATGGAGAGCAGAGAAGAGTATGGAGAACAGAGTATAGAGAGGACAGTATGGAGAGCAGAGGAGGCTGACAGCACAGGGTCTGGAGAGCTCTGACAGGCCAAGCTGAGCTCCATTAAGCACAGCCAACCCAATGCAAAACCAGTGGCCCACGGGTGAAGGGAAAGTGCAAGGCACTGCAAACGGCTTCCATGTTAAATTCAGGCAGAGAGGGAAACCTAACTCTCAGCCCAACTTTAGCACTGCATAGCTAACAGGCTTTAGCACTGCATAGCTAACAGACTTTAGCACTGCATAGCTAACAGACTTTAGCACTGCATAGCTAACAGACTTTAGCACTGCATAGCTAACAGACTTTAGCACTGCATAGCTAACAGACTTTAGCACTGCATAGCTAACAGACTTTAGCACTGCATAGCTAGCAGGCTTTAGCACTGCATAGCTAACAGGCTTTAGCACTGCATAGCTAACAGACTTTAGCACTGCATAGCTAACAGACTTTAGCACTGCATAGCTAACAGACTTTAGCACTGCATAGCTAGCAGGCTTTAGCACTGCATAGCTAACAGGCTTTAGCACTGCATAGCTAACAGACTTTAGCACTGCATAGCTAACAGGACATTAAGACCATGCTGAGAGTGCAGAGCGCTGCACACATTGGGAATGGCTTGAGAAAGTTGAGCAGACTTGGCGGCGTGAACGTCTGCGCTCGCCTTCCTTCCTCTCTTTCCGCCGACGCCGTATCCACGACTCGCTACCACTTGTTTTACTATCAAAGACAGCAAACGGGATGAGGACGAATGGCCGTCGCTTACATAAGGCTACCACACCGCCACAATAATGTAGCACCACAAATGTATCACTGACCGTATCACATTTTATTCCTCGGGGTACAGAGAGCACTATCTTTTTCTGCTTAGGTGACCCAGCATGCACCTATCAAACCACGCTACTTAAAAATGGAAAGCCACATCAAACAAAGTCAATATCCTTATCACTCATATAAAAGGCAATATCATCATCACTCATATAAAATGCAATATCATCATCACTCACATAAAGTCAATATTATTATCATTCATCTTTGCCATGTCACTCACAGAGTTGCACAGCTCTCAGTCACTGGAGCCTTAGCTATGCGTCACCTGACCGTGGAGCGCTAAACACAGAAGAGCTCCGCCCTTAAAATAGCCTCGGACACGGGGGATAAAAACAGCCTGGTGTCAGGGCGGAGAGGAGGCCCGCCCTGTGGAACTCTGGGAAGGGCTCTGATTGAGAGAAACGGATGGCTGACGCGTCACCGAGGGGAGAAATGCCTTTCATAGCAGCGGGCACAATGGGAGCTTTGAGGAGAAGCGGAGGGAACGGCTACGTCTCTTCGCTCATGAACGCAGACGTACGACATACCTCAGCTCCGCGAGGACGCTGCTGTTACCATGGAGCTTCCTCTAATAAATACTCCCCTCTCCACAGCCCAAATTAAGCCTTCATGCGAGAGGGCGGACGAGTGCACCGCGGACCAGGATAATTATGAATTATTAAAGGGGGGGAAAGACGCACAGTGCACATTTTATGCTGAGAAAAAAAAAACTGATACAACTAAGCTTTAATGTGTAATCTAATGACGAGACAACACGTGGTGCTACTGTCAATTCACCAATTGGGGGGATGTGGGGAAACTGTCGAAAAACCCCATTGGGTGTCAGAACAGACTCCGCGGGTCTCCATCTTCACATCCACAAATACGCTAATATGATGCAACCCTTGCATCACCCGAGAAGAGCCCCAGAGAGAGAGGGGCCGTGCCGGGAAAGGAATGACCCAGCCCTGGCCCATCTGGAGGGCATTAGCAGAGCAGGGAGGGGGGAAAAGTGAGCAGGGTTTGGCATGGCTGTCCGCCTGGAGGCTCCATGCGTTTTATGCACGGACGGCGGTGAGTCACCGCGGTGAAAGGGAATTCTTTGCGGATGAGACTCTCCCCTGACTCACGTGGGCCGCCGTGTGCCCCGGGCTGAGGGCGACCAGCGAGCCCGTGTTCCCGCGAGGTCGGAGCTCGGGGCCGCCGTAACGGGCCGCGAGCTGCTGCGCGCACACGCCAGTTCGCACACAAACAAGAAGGCCTGGAGCTCCATACCGAGAACCAGCTTTAGACACATAAACACAATCACAACCCCAGCTGTTCACACTCATTTTGTGGACGAGAATGAATGGTGATTATTTCAAGAGTTATTGTCACTGAATAGCCTTCTCATTGTTCGGGATTGCATATGGTTCCCCTAGTCATTGCTGGACATAGGCTACATGCATCCAGAATCTGCACAATACAATACTGTATGCGCTTATAGAAAGTCACACATCCAAGAACCTTAAAAATGCTTTCCAGAAAACTGACTGTCTTTATCTCTAATCTAAAGACAGCATTACTGTGTCAGTGTGGGCCAGTTACACCAAAACAAACAGTCGTTCTATGGACAGGACGGTGTGCACAGAACAGACTTTTTGAAGCCATGCTAGATATGAGACTTGGCATTCATACCAATTAACGTTATTTATGAATATAGAAAACTGTCATTCAAATCCCAAAAACAAACTATTCCTGACGTGGATTATCATGAATCATAAGGCAACCCATTTTGAGTAAACCTCTTCGTGTTAGCCAGCAAGACGAAACACAATGATGTGTAAGTCGTTTCCAATCTAGCAAAGTCATTTCGCTGCAGTTTGTTGTGCTTCAAACCCTGTCTTTGGCAAATGTCTCAGTAGTAAAAGGAAACACACATTTATCTCATCAATAGCCGGCAGTGTGTTTTCTTCTCACATTACTCACAACTGTTACGGGGCGCGACGAGCTGTCGCCGGCTCAAACAAGCTATTTTTATCTTTTAACTTTAATCCAAAGCAATCAGACACATTTGTTATTTTAGGGTGTTAACTTAGTTTGATAGCTAGCTAACTACTCATTATAGCTTGAAGTTAGGCCTACTAGCTAGCTAAAAATATGAAATAACTACTAGGTAAGTTAACGTCAAGACAGGGAACATATTGATCACCCTGATTAACTGTGAGATCTTTAAATCTGACAGGTAGCTAACGTACCCATTGATTTAGTAAGATACAACTGTCGCTTAGCTACGTTAGCAGCACATAACTCCATAACGTTACCATTTTACACACATAATAACGTTAGCTAGTTAGCTATGACTTATTTAGCTAATCAATTGTTAATATATACCGTCAAAGTGTGTATGCTATCCGTCCTATACGACAGACAGCGAGCAACAGCAGCTTCTTGCTAGCAGGCTAACTTGGGTTAACGCCGGACGCTGCCTAACGCTAGCTAAACTAATCCCACACATAACCACTGTCAATGTGGTTAATGCTATTGCCATTGCTCCTGGTAGCATGTTCTCTAACAGCACAATGCTGTCAAATCGGACAATATTCGCTTTGTTTTAACAGAGTGACTCGCAAAAGACAACAAGCTAAATGCTAAAATAAAAAGGCGCTATAGCTATGGAGTTAGCTTCCCGGCTAGCGCGTGTAATACCGAGGTGCTGCATGACACGTCAAACTCAAACAAGTCGGCTGTCAACAGACACGGGCAACGGCGACGTCCTGTCTTCTTTCAAGCTAACGTTAGGCAGCTAAGACTAGCAACATCATAGATTTGTACTCTTGTTTGACCATTAAGTAAAGCGAAAAGAGGCGCAAGTATATATTTTAATACAACCTTGTCATTTCCAGCCAGTGTATCCTTCCGCGAATTCCGGTCTTAATACATTCCCGTCGTCTCCTAGCGTTCAGTAGAAATAAAACGGTAGCCTGACTCCTCCGGGGAGTTACAAGTACAGCTTCCGGCACGCTCGAGCTCACGCAATGACATCACTCTATCGTCATCGAAACACCTGTGATGAACCAATCACGTGTTATTTACTCAAAACCGGTTCCAAATATCTGTCAGTCCAAATACCGAGGTATGTCACAGGCCGACAACACGGCTTCCTACAACACCTATGCTGTTGTAACCGAGAAACACGGTACCGTATGCCACAGGAGGTGACGTACGACGTACGTATGATACGTAAGCGTCGGTAGTGTGGCGGCAAAGATGTTCTTTTAAAAACTACAAATTGCCTACGGTCAAATAGGTCAAGATTTAAAAATAATAGAAGACAGCCAGAAAAAGAAAATAAGGTAAAATAAAAATAATTACAATAAACGCTATTAGCTAGTGGTGCAGCAATAGGTAATTTAAACTTATCGTTATCAATCAATGAAATTGTAGGCTACTTATAGTTATAGCAGTGGCGGCAGCCTACCGTCGGCTGTGTGGCGGTTCTTTTAAAACCTCCCTTACGGTCAAATACGTCAAGATCATAGAAGACAGCCAGAAAAGTAAAATAAGGTAAAATAATAATTATAATAAACGCTATTAGCTAGTGGTGCTATGGTGCCGCAATAGGTCATTTAAACTAACGTTATCAATCAGTCAAATTGTAGGCTAGCCTGGCGTAGGCTACCGTCGAAATGCCACTATCTTAACAGTTCGGGCATGAGCCCGAGTTACGTGAACTCCTGTGAGGTTATGTTTAGGGGTTGTGGGTGGGGTACGGGAATCACGAACTCACAAAAACCAGGGGGTCTTTGAATTCGACATATATCTTGGTTATTACTTTGTAGTACATTCCGGTTCGTGTGCTCCCTTCGAACCACGTCTTTACCCCGAGGTGTGAGCATGGACGCCTGGCCAATCCTAGCGCTTGAATGCTATGCAGGGCGTGTCTTGCCAAGAAAAGCAGTGGGACGCGTGACGTCATATCCTACTACCCTCACACGTGATGTTTTCGGCCTATCACAGCCCTAGCTTATGCATACTAATGAGATACCGTTATGCTGTTGTAACCGAGAAACACGGCACCAGACATAGCTCCAAATACCTGTAGTTAGTGGCGCTCAACTTTGATTTTGTTTACGATTCCTATATGAACATATGCCAAACTAATGTAGTCTCACCTGAACAGCGCAAAGTCTCTTACAAACACTTTTACAAAATTTACTAAATTGTGTTTAAATAATTTCCAATTTTGAACTGGAAATAACCAATATTGGCAATGGTTATACTATATGCCACGAGAGTGCACATTGTGACAGTGGCCATACCTAAGCAAGACAATACTTATGTCATTAAGATACCTTAAATTACATAGCAAACTGTGATACAGATGTGCTTGGATTTCATTGAAAAACTTTTAAAAAACTGGTTGCTGTGCCCACACAGCTGAAATGAGGAAACTATTCCAAATGTGGAGATGAAGATATCTTATTGGTGCCTAGTATTAAATCATAGCAGGGACTAGGGAGTAACAGACCTTGATTGACCTGTGCATAAAACAGTATCCTCAGTGCACACCTACAGTACAAAATGGCTTGCATTAGCCAGACCTTTGTAAACAACATGCATGTTACACATTAGCCACCCTGTCTACCCAACACAACACAAACTCGTGTGTGTTGTCATCACCAAAACGCTGTAGGCTAAATTCGCTGAGCTGTGTGTTGGACAGCTCCTGCTAAGAGGAATATGATATTAACATGAGGAATACATACTCCATGCTAATTCAATTAAATTGTATTTGTATAGCGCTTTTTACAAAGGGTATTGTCACAAAGCAGCTTTACAGAGATCCAGGCCTGAACCCCCCACAAGAGCACGCCTAGGGCGACTGTGGTAAGGAAAACTCCTAGACTGGTAATAGGAAGAAACCTTGAGCAGAAGGGGATTTGTTTGGAATGAGTCACCATTGCTAGAAACCAATGTGAATCAGTTATTTAAAAAATTACCGTTTAGTTGGATATCACACTTATACGCAACAGTTCTTTCAGTGGCCACCAGGGTGCAGCAATAGTACATTGTGCAGAAGACAAACGTGAAAAATGTCCTTAGGAAGTGTGAGGATTTTAAATACGTTTTTTTATTTTCAACGCTAACCTGTTAATCACGGATTTAAATTGTGAACATATGGTGCATATCTCAGTTACCTTCTGTTCATAGAAAAGTCAATTGATGACCGCTACACACACATTCAGGAATATGAATGACACACCCGCAACTCGAGTGACAACTGCAAATTTGCAATTATAGGCAAAAAGGAGAAAAATATGTTCAGAAAATACACCACCTGTTTTCTGAAAACGCTGAAAATATATTTAGAGTGTCAGGTTCATCTCCCAGAGACCCAGCTTCAGTGCATTGCTGGTTTTTGTTCTAGCACATTCCCAAGGCTTTATCAGTCCAGTTAATTAACAAGTAAACACATTTATCATGAACAGATATGGAAGCTAACTGAATCTGACACACTGGTTGCAGACCTACTCCCCCCATAGAATAATTCTGAAGAATAAATCAAGCCCCCTTATTAAAGAGTCTGTTGAAAAGGATGAGATAAAGCAAAGCCATTTTGCTACATTGCAGGAGTTTGATGAGGCCGCCAAATATGCAGATATTCACTGAAATTTTACTCAAATCACCTTCCTTGCTAAACTGAGCTGTTGATGCTGTAATATCAATGTATTACAAATGCATGAATCTGTCTCGAATCTCGAATGTTATTAACAATCAGAAAGTTGTGCTTATTGGATGGCTTGTCCAGCTAAAGCTCGGTTTCACATTGTTGTGCCATGGCTCATGATTTAGAATGAAACAAAATACCGGTTGACAGGATTGTCCCAATCTTACATCGCATTTAGCAGTTGCTCTTATCAAGACTGACTTACACAGATTACTTTTTCACACACAACGCATCCGTATGGCCATGGATATTTACTGAAGCAAATCAGTGTAAGTACCTTGCACAAGGGTGCAATACAATAGAGATGCCCTTTTCAGGGAATTGAACTCTCAAGCTTTGTGTTATATTTCCATTGTGAAATAGCAGCTGGTAGCACACGCTTCAGTGGACTGCGCTTTATTGCGGAAATGAGATGGGCTCCCAATAAGACCCAACTTGGGGAAATATTTTTTGAAAACATAGGAGTCGCATTTGGGTTGAAAATTGGTTACAATAAGAATACAACAAGTCACACATATTGCCTATTGACATTCTGACATGCAACTTAGAGCGACATGCATGTTAAAAAAAATATATACACTGATTTTTTTGTTGTTGTTGAGAAATAGTGTATAATGTAATGAAGTATTATAAACATAAGGTTATAAGTAGAAATCATGAGAGAATTACGGTTACACCCTTCAGCAAGGTACTTAATCTCTATGGCTTAAAAACCACTGCTGTGTAAAAGGTTATTATGTGGAAAAATGTGGACAACCACTGTGTGCGCTGTTATTTAATGACCCTACAGTATTGAGTAACAGAAGATTGTAGCGTAGTTAGGTGTAAGTGCAAACAATAGGACAATGCGAAGAGGACGTGCACCTTTAACAGACATGTTATAGCCTCTAGCTCATAAAGCTGGTCTTTCAGCCACTCCCCCCACCGCTTAACCCACCGTTGCTTAGTTACAAGTCCAAACAAGCACGCCGATCATGGCGTCCGAATCAAAGAAGCCCCGCGCGACTCCCTTTGACATGGAGACCTCTGCCTTTGGGGAGAGAGAGTCGCTCTACAGGAAGCTGGAGGACTCGCGCAGAGCTGTTAGAAAGGTTTGTTGCCTTCTGAGAGCCGTGACTGCTTTGTAAACACGCCCGCCTGGGGACACACACACACACACACACACACACAAACTGGCACACATACACTGAACTCTAGCTACTGCTATAACTGCTGAGGGGTCCCTGACTGCCCTCAGTTTGGGAGAACAGTGAGGCATGAGAAAATCAGAAACAACGAGCGGCGTATTTGCGAGAGACGTCACACTGCATCCGGTGCCTTTGAGTGTGCCGTGCTGGTGATCAGGTGTTCAAAGCTTTTAGTTTAGCTCTTATGTCTCACCGGCTGTTTAGCACAGCATAGGTGTGAAGGAATAAGGTGGTCTGCCTGTCCTGATTCCCTCCAAGCCTCACAGAATGAACAAAGACATCGGAGCCGCTGCGGTATATTGGGGAATGGGCCATCGGACTGTCAGGGAGATTGTCCAAGACAACCCCAGGCCTGCTTTCAGATTCAAATGAGACACTCAAGCCTCTCCATGAAAGGGAAATGTGATCTCTGTTGCCATAGCGACTCAGCCTCCCCAACCGGCAATCTACAGAACAAACAAGATGCCAGTGGGTGTGGGCCGGGGGGCGGTTGTGTGTGAATTCAGCGTCCCCAGTACCCCTCCTCCCAAACACACCATTCACCGCCCCGCCCCCCTGCCATTTCTCCTCATAGCCAGACAGTCCCAGCATCCCCAGTGAACAGAGGTGGGTGTGAGGGGGAAGTTTTTCTGCTCGTCTCTGGGGAGTGTAAGCTGTCGCGGAGCTGCTGAGTAGGGGAAACATTGCTGCGCCAGGGGGAATCAACAGATCTGTGAGATATGCTGTTGGTACGAGCGAAGTAAACAAGGCAGGGGGAGGTCCGGACCCAGCCTCCATGGCCAGGAAACAAGTCCTCATCACCACAAGACGGACAGGCATGGAGTTTGGTAACAGGGACAAAAAGCAGAAGACCTCAGAGGATAAGGTCAGGACGAGTTTGTATCACCGCCGCTTGGCCCGAAGGATGATCCTGGCTCCCCAAGAAGAGCTGGTCAGTGTGACACCTTTTGCACGAGTCAGAGACTGCCATCAACTCCTCTATGCACTTTTATATTATTGTCAAACGGCTAATGAAGATCACACTTCTCTTTTACCAGATCAAACAAAATGTATATATACAGCAAAAAAAAGCTTATTCTAACAACAGGCATGTTCTATTTGATTTATGTACTTACAGTAGGCTACTGTAAGGTGCAATGCAAAAGTTATTTAATTGTTTTAGTCTTGTAATGACACTTGAAATCGTTTCTCTCTCTCTCTTTCAAGTAAAAAAAGTAATATGAATAAGATTTTAAGTCAAAACTTTTACTTGTTAAGAAGGATATATATATATATATTTTTTTTTTTTGCAGTGCGGGTAAAAATGAGTTACAATATCCTGAATCATGTTGTTTGATCTTCAAAGAAGGGTAATACTGTGAAAGATCTTTCCTGCAGCAGAAATTACTGTTGCTGGCATTTACTATGCAAAAGAGCATGATTCATTTTACAACAGTATGAGATAATCTCTTTGTGTATTAAAGAAACATTTTTCATGGTAAGTAACTGGTATATTGTATTTATTCTGCTTGCAGTGTTGTTGGGTCACTGAATGTAAATTTATTCCGATAAGTTCGGAGAAGTAAGCTTTTAAGTGTCAGTCGGGGCTTGCTGATTTATGTAGCTCTGTGTCTCGTAGTATTGAATTACATCAGGTTCAAATTGAGTATGTCCAGATTGTGTACATTATGAGAAGTGTGTGTGTGTGTGTGTGTGTGTCTGGGTGTGCATTAAGATTGTGTGCATATGGGAATATGCATATGGGAATATGCATATCCGTGTGTGTGTGCGTGTGTATGTGTAACTGAGTTTGTATACAGTATATATGCACTCCCTGTGTTTGTGTATGCGTGTTTGTGTATGTGCTTGTGTGTGTGTGTGTGTGTGTGTGTGTGTGTGCGTGTGCGTGCGAAGGGACTGTTTCTCTGTACTGTGTTCTAACACCTGTCCACAGTACCTGTGAATTCACTCATCAAAGCCCATCCCCTGATGAACCTCTCTGCTCCCACAGAGGTTCCTGTTGCATCGGCTGATACTCATTGGCAGGATCTCCCCCGAGCTCGCAGCCAAGAGGGACCTGGGAGGTGGGCCTGCTGTCACCGCACAACACCAATCAGAGCTCTGCTGTCACCGCACAACACCAATCAGAGCCCTGCTGTCACCGCACAACACCAATCAGAGCCACGAGGAGAGAGAGCTCAGGTGTCTGCATTTCAGTGCGGATTACCAGGCACCGCCTCAGTGCTGACAGCAACCCCTTCAGAACTGTGTAATATACAAGCCCAACAGAAAATAAAAAGGCAACATTTGGTTAAATCGGTTAATTGGTCAAAGATTAAGACAGAGTTGCGCATCGGTGTCATGACTGCGTCTGGGTCTATGTCGGGCACCCTTGCCTTGATCCGACTTAGCGAATGGTCTAGTTATATAAGGTAATTTGTAGGTGTTTCCACAGCAAACTGACCCTTAATATTGGAAGTGCTGCTCAAGATAAGAAAGTCACTTGGCCCAGAGCCAGAGCAGTAAGAACGAAACAGAAGGGTTTCTTCCAAGTGCACAGACCGCTCGCTTGGGCAGGGAATGTATTAAATTACTGACAGAACATGGTGGGCGGGCGTAGGAGGATTCCAGAAATGTTAAAATCCTAATGATATTCTGGGGTCACCAGCGCTGAAGCAGGCAGTGAGGCTCTGCCATTTTGGCTCTGCCAATCTGCCATTTTGGCTCATGTTGCTACAGCTAAGGTGGGAAATGGCCTGTGGAAATGGGCAATATGGGTTTCCCTTTTATATGGATAGGAAACACTTAATAGTGGAGTTAGGTTAGTGAATGTAAAAAAAGCTTAGCCACCTTTTCACATACTGTAGGTGGAATTTGCCCATAAAATCTGAATGTAATATGACCATAAATCTATAAAACATAGATAACACACATATATATATATATATATATATATATATATATATATATATATATATATATATATATATATATACACACGCATATATAGCCTATACTCTTGAGCAAGGTACTTAACCTGAATTGCTCGAGTAAAATATCCAGCTGAATAAATGGATACTATGTGAAGAAAGTGTAAGTCGCACTGTATAAGAGCTTCTGCGAAACGCCTGTAATATAGACAAAACACCCTAATATCATTACTGGTATTATCAGCTATTATTTTAGATTTTATAGATTCCAAAGTAAGCTTTTAGGTGCCTTTATAATACAGTGATTATGATTCAACTATCAGCAACATGCTATTTACAGAATATGATAGTAATTTAGAAAGCCTGTTAGTGCGGTTGGTGAGTTCTAAACACTTCCGTTATGATTGAGTTCTATTCTTAACCGTGGGCTCCTGTTGGGGTTATAAACTGCCATTCATTTGACTAAACCTGAAATTACAGCCCTGTTTTGTTTGCTCCCTCCACTGTAATTGCAGCCCATTATGAGAAATTATCTCAGCACCTGCAACGCCGTTACCAAGCAGACGCATACACGGGTCTCCTTCTCCTATACCCTTCCCACGTGGTGCACATCGTGGAGGTAGGAACCCAGCCAGCAAAAGCCTTCATCTAGACATCTAGAGGGGTGGAAATCTAGTTTGAGAGATGTTTTGATATAAGGGTGATTATTTGATTTCGGGCACTTTTGGGTACTTAAATTTCTCAAAAATAAAATCGCATAAAACCTTCAATTATCTACCTAAGCTTTATTGTCATTTTGTCAGGAATCATAATTTGAACATTGTTGTAAACATCACTTTATGGAATTTAAAATATTTAACACTTTTCCTAGGATGTCAGAGGAAATGGTCATTACCGCCACATTACCAAATAACTCTTTAAAACTTTTAAAAAGTGAAAGGTTAGTGCTTTTAAGGCATTTTATGTAACTTCATACCTTACTTCTGATGTCTAAGTGGTTAGAAATATTTTAATTTGATTTAAACATGTTTTAAATCTTTAGATGTGCGACCTTTAAATATATTCCTAGCTCCTGTCAAGAAAGATAAAATTACTCCAACAACAGGTCAATGACTCATGTTTTTTTAATAAAATGTTAAGGAAGGGCTAAAAAAACATATATGAAAATGTCTGATTTAAACAATTTGTTACAAATTTATCTAAAAATATGTCATGTGTTGGCAATTACGAACGGTGGTGGTAATGACAAAATGTTTTGGTAATGACATCTAGATTTATTGATTGATTTAATTCATGGATGCAGTAGCACAACATCAGAATCATACACTGTAGCATCATAACATATAGCATTTATTACAAATTTAAGACAGCATTAAACACATATTTCATAAGAAAATGTCAAGTAACAAAATTTAATTACCACCACACGTCATTACCACCACACAATGAGGTGGTTTGTTGATCAACTTACTTCAACAGTTCAACAGTGATTCAACCATGACCCACGATGTTGATTCACCCGTGAATAAACGTTGAAATGCCAGCTGGGTATAAGTCATTTGATCAACAAACCACCTCATTGTGTGGTGGTAATGACACGTGATGGCAATGACATTTTTTACTTTTAAGCTAACTGCAATTCAAAAACATTATCAAATTATAGCTTGTTTGGTAATGACATGCAATAAAAATATTCTGTTACTAGTAAGTATAAATGGGAAAATTTCATACATTTCTGGTGATCAAAATCTCAATCTTCCTTTTTGACAGCCATGTGCCCCAGTGTCACTACAGATTGCCACGGTTACCAAAGCAACAGACTTTGACAAAACTTTATTGTCCTGCAATTTGTTTGATGTGGCGGTAATGACAGCGATATCAAGGGACATACATATTTTGTATTAAAAAAAGTCACAAATTGTACTTATGTTAAATTAGTAGTTATAGTAATACATACAAAAAATTCAATGATTTTTTATTTTTTTTCTAGAGAATTACAAGACCAAACATCAAAACTCTGTGTTGGGGACAAGGTGAAAATGGTGAAATTCCAACATAAAACAGTATAAAAGTATATAAAAAAATAAATGATTCCAAAAGAATAATGAAGTATAGAGGAAGTCATTAATCATACTAAGCAATGATAACATAAATAACAGGAAAAACATTTTTTTTTCTTAAAAATATATCCCAGGGACATGAAAGTGCCCAAAATCAAATAATCACCCATAAACGGACTAGGTTTACCCCAATATGGCTCTGGTTTTACCCCGCTATAGCCCGGCTACGTCCTAGTAGGCTAGTGTTTTTTCCACTTTTCAACCAAATGTAGCCGGGTTTTCGCCTGAACGCCCAGACGGCGTTTCACCACAAAAATGTTTCACTGGGAAATGGGTTAGGAGAGAGGCGGCCATCTTGGCCCCATTTGCTTTGTAAGTCATCCTGGGGAAAAAAAGACTGCTAAATGAAGGAAATGTAATGAAACTACACCTCCATCTGACTGCCTCACAACACCACCTGCTAAGCCTGCCCTATGAGCGCTATCGGCACACCAGAGCTGGTAGATTACTGAAGTAATTACCGTGGCCCGCTCTGCTCGCTCTCATGCACTGTAATTAAGGTGTGACTCAGACATTTGGAGGACGGCTCTGTGAGTGGTTCTAATCACTTTCTGTGACCTGAAAAAATGTAAACTCTAGACAGACACATGGAATGCGGGTTCTTGAAAGAAATGGAAATGTATTTTGGAGATGCCCTCGTTCAGGATAAATTATAGTGCCCCCAATCCCCCACTGCTCCCTGGTCCAATGAACTGAGCACTGGGTCACAGGTCCATGAGATTTAACCCAACAAGCCTCTTTTCCATCAGGAACCATCACACATCTTCCAAGGATTTCACAGTGAATATTGTTTCAGGGCTATAAGCCTTGCAGGCTATCAACTAGCGGCCTCCCCTGGCTCAATCCTCTGCTCTTTTCATAGTCGTCCAGTGAAGTGCTCGTGTACGTGCTCCGGGACCTCTGGGATATGCAGTCCCAACCCTGCAGGTGAGGCCACGTTACGCCGAGCAGGAAGCGTGAGAGCACCTGCAGCCACACACACCTCACCGATTCATGGTGTTGCTTGGCTGCGGCTACTGTCCGTTTACACACCCCTTACCGTAACACAATGGGGTGTTTATTGGCTCACATTCAAATTCCACTCTGCTAATGAATGATACTCTCATTACTTTTTGGCTTCCTTGACGGGAGCATCGTAACAATTCAAAACATTATCTTTGTTACCAAGAGGTCTGTCATTTGAGATTGGCAGGAGATTGTCTCAAAGCTTCTTTGGACAGAAGCCTGTTGCATCCATTGTTCTGATTTGCTCCATTGTTTCTGTCGTCATGGTGAACAGCGCCCTGATTTTGGAGTCCAGAATTCTGGTGGTGTCACATGACGTCCAGAGCAGGCTTTTCCAGGACTGGAGCTACAAGGTACTGGACCTACCGGCAATGACGCTAACCAAGAGGAGCAAGCGCGAGCCGACCGAGAAACTGGTCACCAGCTCGCTGAAGTTGATCCTCAAGTTGGGGAGCCATCTTCAGAAAGCGAGCAAGGTGGGTCATCCAGGTTCAGGTCAGAAACACTGTCAGAACCACAATCTAGAACATAGAACCAGGGACAGTAGAAGTAGGGATATAACAGTTGTGATGTCACCTTAATTGTAGAAAACAGAGAGGAGCTCCTCCAATCACAGAGTATATTAGTAACAACCAACAGAAAAATGCACGATGATTGGTAGATGCTATTTCCTGAATACCCACGGGGTACCCGGAGGTGTATCCACTGACCATATTATTATATCACAGTATTGGTTGTTACCACTGTACCTCTGTTTTTGATGGGCAAAGTGATGGTGACTTACCTTTATATTACACAAAAAAAAAAATTTTGTTGGACCGCCTTTAGCTTTGATTATGGCGCGCATTCGTCGTGGCATTGTTTCGACAACCTTATGCAACGTCACAACATTTATTTCCGTCCAGACTTGCATTCATCTTTGGCCGAGATCTTGTATTGACGACGGGAGAGTCGAACCACTCCGTAAAGTCTTCTCCAGCACATCCCAAAGACTTTCAATGGGGTTAAGGTCAGGACTCTGGTGGCCAATTCATGTGTGAAAATGATTCCTCATGCTCCCTGAACCACTCTTTCACAATTTGAACCCGATGAATCTTGGCATTGTCGTCCTGGAATATGCCCATTGACGGGATAACCTGGTCATTCAGTACATTCAGGTACTCAGCTGACTTCATTTTTTTGCTGCATAACGTTGCTGAGCCTAGACCTGACCAATTGAAGCAACCCCAGATTATAACACTGCCTCCAGAGGCTTGTACAGTGGGCACTATGCATGACTGGTGCAACTGCGACTTTTTTTTTGGCCGGGCAGTGTATTTTCCCTGCCCATAACCTGGACAAAGCCTGATTGGGCACAATAAATATGATTCACTTCCCACTGCATAACACGCCTCAACTTTTTTCTGTAAACCATCCTCGAGCACTGTGTTCAATACAATACTCTACACGTCTCAGTTATGGAATTCATGTAATGATGTTACAGATGACAATAGTCATCTTACTACTAAAAACGAATCCTAGTACCCCGAGCTTTGAGACTTGTGCTCAGCTAAGTGACGGTCGAATCTTGACCCTGGTGAACTACTAACTGTGCCTGCAAATATGATGGGCCACAAAAAGAAAGTTGAAAAGAAAGAAAAGAAAAAAATTGTGAATACCGTGAAAATGAAAGTTTGAAAAGCTCTTTTGGACTCCCGTGACTGTGGATCAGGGCAATCACTCCCCTGTCTTTTTTGGGAAATCGTTTCCTCCCCTCCCCTCCCCTCTCCTCTCCTCCCCTCTCCTCCCCTCTCCTCCCCTCTCCTCCCCTCCCCTCCCCTCTCCTCCCCTCTCCTCCCCTCCCCTCTCCTCCCCTCCCCTCTTCTCTCCTCCCCTCCCCTCCCCTCCCCTCCCCTCCCCTCTCCAAGATCCAGAATATGAGTGTCTCGGCAGAGTCCCTCCTGCAGAAGGTCCCGGAGCTGTTCGTGCCTCAGAACGTCCTGGCCCAGCTCATTGAACGGACGGAGTTGCTCACCCCACAGCAGTACCTGAAGGCCTACCACACCCCCATCTACACGCCCATAACCTCAGGTAGGCACTGTCACCCCATTCCCATACCAAAAACCAACGTCCACTATATCCTCCTGACACCCAACAATTCATTTCTGTCCCCTGTAGGGGACATGAGTCTCCGGTCTTAATCTCAAGAACCATATATTCTACTATGCTGAAACCGACACTACAGGGGTCATTCAATAAAAATAAAATAAGTAATATTTTTAAAATATATTCACTGCAACATGTTTTATCACCCAAAGCACTTGTATTA
This sequence comes from Synaphobranchus kaupii, assembly GCA_029718625.1. Classification (NCBI taxonomy): domain Eukaryota; kingdom Metazoa; phylum Chordata; class Actinopteri; order Anguilliformes; family Synaphobranchidae; genus Synaphobranchus; species Synaphobranchus kaupii. Next base: position 12,329,800 of record CM056379.1, read on the forward strand.
TGTCAAATTTAAACACTTAAACTTTTTTTCTGCTGGGTGTCAGGAGGATATACAGTATCAACTTACATATACTGTATGTTTATTATTCATATTTTATTTCAGAAACCGAATTGCATGGATTTTATACACATTTAATAAATGATGGGCAGTTTATGTGACATACACAAACATAATAATATTAAACTTATAACGTCATGCAATTTATGATACAATATTATCACCCTACATGCATTACCCATATACTTCAAAACCATTTTATGTACCGTGAACCAATTCTTATGTTTTTTCAAACATTTTCACTGAGAAAGACATTTTCAAACATTTTGTTTGTATTCCTTTTTTTAATTTGGGCTACCCTCTGTGTGTGAGCCCAAGCTTCACAATACACCAAACTGCACTGGACCCAAGCAAAATCATAATCATTAAATTATCATTATCATTAAACAGCCTCTGAATCATGTTAATCTGGGTCTGTGAAAGCAAGACATACGGTTAATACATACTGAATAATAAAGCTCTAAGGTCAGGATATCCAATCTAGTCTAAGGAAGGCCAGTGTGGATGCAGGCTTCTATTCTAGCCCTGCATTTAAACATATACTAACCATCGTCTTCAATCAAGACCTTGAAGAGCTGAATCAGGTTTATACACTCGCCCTTCAGTGACGTGATTGGACACCCCCTACCTTATGGATTGATTCATCTATAATTAAGTTTTTTTTATTTAGAAAATGGCTCAATAAGCAGCTCAATGAATTCTAAAGGTAACAAAGTCAGCTTTGCAATTTGCAATGCATTAAAAAACACACGTTTTATGCCTCTGTAAATATGAGAACAACAGACTTAATGTCCTTACACACAACACGCTCTGTATGTTGGCTGCAGGGCACACGTTTGGAAGTGTCTGTCCACACGCAGTTTAGCCGTGGGTGGAAGGTCAAAGGACCCCATGTCACGTTGAGCCGCGAAGCAAAACACGCTGCAAAAAATCAACATTGGCGCCGAGGAGCAGCGCGCCAGCCAGCGACCGTGAAAACACCAGGTCTCATCACCCCCTGAGACGCATCAGCTCAGCCCCCAGAGGTGAACTTCAAAAAGAGCACGGTGAAAGTTTCGTCATGATTTCATCATATGGCTCGTACTCCCAGGGCTCTCATGAAAAACTCCCAATACAGCCATCTGACCCCCCCCCCCCCTTGCTCCCCCTGCACCTAATGACTTTTTTCTGGTGACGAATGGCTGGTGAGCATGGCCCAGATGGGTGATACATGTTAACTATGGCTAAACAGACTGTGCCCCAGCTGCACCCCACTTATAAAGTTCTTTCAGATCACTGTATAAATTCAACCCTGTGCTATGTAAATGCAGCCCATTGTCTAATAACATAACCCTTGTTTAATCTTGTCGCAACAGGGCGATTCCTTGTTTCTGAATCTCCTCAATTCAAAAACAGGGGTGTGTGTTCATACAGTATCGCTACTCATAAAGTAGAGTAGGCATTCTGATCTAGGATCAGTTTGGCCCTTTAGCTCATAATGGATGGGGTTGGGATATGGATGGGGGAAGCCTGATCAGCTCTACTGAGACTACTGTATGAATACGGGCCCTGTTCTCCGACGGACAAGGTCCAGTGAACTGCAGAGGTGGTGGGCTATGCACCTTATCCCTTTGAAGAGTAGTTTTTTTGGAATGTTTTTTTCAGTGTTCTAGAACATCAGCGTTAGAATGCTCAGTTAACAAACACATTTTTGTGACCTTAAGCCTTAAAGGATTAAAGCAGTCGAGTAGTGAGATCAATCATATTTTTATAGTTTACCAAATATCATTATAATCTCCGTTCAATCAAAAGTGTACAATGTCTAATGCCCTGGAAGATGGGAATTATGATCAAAATGCACAGCATTTACTCTGAACATAGAAGGGTTGGTATTCTCTTTGCATCCTGTGTGGCTAAACACTGACACCCTCTGGCCAGAGAGCGAAATGACATGCCCACAGCAGCAAAATGTCTTGTGAAAGTGACATTTGAAGATGTTGGCTGTTTCTTCTCCTCCTCACACAAACAGTAAACCACGCAAAAACAAGCACTTTGCACTGTCCTGGTTTAGAATGTAGCCTGCCACACATCAGCCAGGTGAAGAAGTCAGTTACCATTGAACAGCAAAGAACTCCTGTCTGGATTGCACACACACGCACGCACATACACACGCACATGCACATGCACACGCACACACACATACACACAAACACGATCAGACCGGATTAAGAATAAAAGTGCAGGCCAGACTAAATGGTTAAAAATGTAGTTGTTTAATCGTTTTGACATTCTGATAAGGACCACCGCAGACCATAGAGTACACGCAGTGCACCGCCCAGTGGGGGGGGGGGGGGTAGGGTGGAGGAGGGGGAGGGAAACATGGGGTAGAATATTTTCAAGGAAAGTGTCCATTTAAACCCCCCAAGGCGTTTTCACACTCTCCACTGTCCATGGGGCCTTTGTGACACGTATATAATTTCTCTTTCGGCTTCATTCGCTATTTTTGGCCCCCTTTTGTATACTCAATAGCTTGAACACAAAAGCAAAACAGGAAGTGACAGGACGATGTCCTCGATTGTTAAACAACACGATTCCGAGCATGCACCACAATGTAACAGCTTTTCATTTTCCCTTTGTTTTAAATTTATAATTTTTTTTAAACACACATACAGGTAAACTGGGTGACCTGTGTTTTTTGGGGAGGGGGGGAGAACGGGGACGAAAAGGACGTGAGGTGAAAAAAGAAAGACCGGCCGTTGTCACCAGAGGTTGAGTGAGGGAGGAGCTTAGGTCATCTCTCCATACTTTCTGACCGGCAGATAGAATGTGCTTACATCTGCATTGCAGCTAAGCGGGTTGTTTTGGACCTGTGCTGCGTGCTATTGGTCATATTGTGCCTTGTCCAAGGTTTCATGTATCAGGGTTGATGCTGAAACTCTTTTTTATTATGAATTTGGTGCCAACGTGGGGCTGAGCATCTCCAGTTCCCACCCTAATTTGGAGTGGCCAATCGTCTGCAACCACAGCCGCGTTCATGCTAGTGCGAGCCCCACCATCTATTCGGGAGAGTTGTAGACAGCCGCAGTTCCCCTCCGAAACACGTGGTGTCTGTCTTATGACACCACAGAGTACAGCTAAGTACACATAGTGTGGAGTCAGAGGAGCTTTTATACTGTACGCTGCTTTAGCGTGTGGTCCACGGGTGCCCGATTGACCAGTGGGGGTCGCTAAATGGCGATGAGCGCGGACCCGCAACCACCTAAAAACCCTCCCGTACCCTGGGCAATCGCCAATTGCACGTCGCCCTATAGAACTACCTGCTAGTCACCACTGTCCGTATTTGATCCTATAGGCCTTGGGGCTCATCCTTAACGGACTAAGCCCCCCTGCTTTATTTACATTAATTCACAGAATTTCAGGGTGAGGTTTATTCAAGAGCACAACAGCAGAGTCCTACCTGGGAATCGAACCTGCAGCCTTTTGGTTACACGCCCAGCTCCCTATTAAACTACAGTACCTCAGTTGAGCAGAAGAAGCATTTGTACACACTCCACCAGCATGAGACCCAGCTGTGGGGAGTCAGAGTCAGAGTCAGAGACTGCAAGCCACCAGGCCTCCCCTCGCCTCAGGAACGACGACTGGCTTTTCTGCGGAGAAAGACACTGCTGGGAGAAAGAGGCTTTGTGAAACCGGAATGGGCGGGGCTGCCATGTGATCACTGGTTTCACCCAATCGTTTTGTTATGTTGTGGGTGAGAAAAACATTTAAAGTGGTTCAAACCAATCAAAGTCCTTGATTGACAGGCCAATGTAGCTCCAGCCACTGTGGGGTCCATTATACCTCGCTCGCTCATCACTGTCTTTTCCCCGCTGGTTTGTCATGTGACAGAGATTAAGAAGAACCGCAAGACACTGCAAGACGTTATTGCGGTACAACCTTGTCCAGAACTTTCACATTGTGCTGAGAAATTATTTGTGCAGGGTGCGAATTATACTGTGACATTCGGGGGGGGGGGGGGGGGTTCCTATTTTTCAGCAAAGGCCCTAAGGCCCTAGGATTGGGCGAGAACTGCAGTACGACTGGGGAAAAAATGGTATAATCCACCATGGGGGGTGATTACATTTGTAATACACATTTTATATACAATATTATGTCACATATCAACCTTTAAATATTTTTTTAAAATTTTATTCAAACCAATTTCTTAAAAAGACCCCCCCCCCCCCCCCCCCCCACCAAGAGTTCCCCTAGTGAATATCCAGGGGGGCTCTCGTCACATCAGTCCCCCTTACCCTCCCACAACCCTGATATTGTGTGGTTTACATCATGCTGGCAGCTACTCATAAGGTTTTTTTTTTTGTCAATTGAAATTAACTGAATACATGCCTAATGTAAAGGAAATTGTGAACAGAGATACAAAGTGTTTTTGCCTGAATTCATAAGCTGGTTCACTGTTCATTACCCATTGGACTTCTGAAATACATATGGTGAATAGGACTGAAAGATATGAAACGATTTTTCAGGCATGACAAAATGCAAACTGCTGATATCATGAGAGGTGAGAAGTCTAGTCCTGACTCCAGTCCATTGGCATCTTGTTTAACAGATCTTTCAACTCCCTGTTTTACCATATCAACAAAACATATCACTCCATGTTCATAATTCAAAAGCTGCCTCGGGTGAAAGGCAGGCATCACCAAGGTAACCACTACATTCCGTCTACACACCAAGAAAAGTCAATTTTCACCATCTTTCAATGGACATGCTTCAAAAAAGACGACAACAAGCAAACAAAAAAGGTCTTCCCCAAAACTGTGAGAAGACTTTCCTACAGCTCATGGTAGGCCTCATAATTTGCTTCAGGATTACCTCAAATACAAAAGTTGTATTTCATCAGTATATACAAACTTTTTTTTTGCCTCTTTAGAAATACTGTGCCCACCCCCCCCCACCACCCCAATACAGAACAGCTAAGAAATCATCACAGACATAAGTCCAGTTAAAGACAATACTGACCATTACTGTGTGCACACCCACAACCAATTTAAGGACACATTGCATTCTATATATATATATTTTTTAATTATTATTATCAATATAATTTATTTAGAATCCAGTCTGATTTGAAAGGCATGAAATCATCTGTTTGTATGGCTGTCTTTTCGAATGGGACTGATGAAATAAGACCCCCACGCCCACCTGACTCATTATAAGAACGGGCCAATCAGATTTACCCTGGAGTTTTTGGCCCCTCCTGTTTTCTGAGGTTTTTTGTTAACAAATATCTTAATTGCACTTTTATTGGTAAATACCTTCTGAGTTTTTGAATGCTATTTTTTTTAAATATCTGGCACTGTTTTGCTTAGGCTGAATTTTATTGCTCGCAGAAATTTCTGCGGTACGTGGCCGAAAAGAGCTACATACCCTAATCTATTGTTTAGTGCCTGTACATTGTATGTTTAATAAAAAAGCTGAAACGTGTGGTTGGTGTTGTTCGTAACGATCGTTCTCATTCTTGACAGGTGAAACGTTATACGGTCCAATTTCATTTTCCGGGTTAAAAAAAGCGATCTGTGAGCCGTCTGCGTCGGCGAAGTTAAGAGCGCGGCACTGTCGAATGAAAGGGATATGATTGTTGTCACATGTCAAGCTATTACCAGCGGATAGAAAGCGACGCGCACAGATAAAGCACTATCCTCTATCTCCTCCGGCTCCGAGCTGGTAAAATGCGCAACCTAAATGTCAGCATTTCTAGATAGAAAGTCCTACAAAATACGGTGAGCTTGCTTAACTCCTCCATTCGTATACCAAACAGAACTATAAAGCTTGCCGTTGTTAACTGTGCAAACGGTTACTGCAGATTTTTAATTGTGTAGGCCTATCTGTCGATACAAAATAACAACACGCTATATATAATTTATATTTATCTTTATATATATATATAGATTTGTTTTTTTCCCCTCCAAGCACTGTAATTTATATACACATACCTATGTACAGCAATTTTATATTTACAACATAATTGTGGCGAGTTTGATATTTAGCACTTGAAAACAAGGTAAATGAAGGTTGAATAAAGGAGCAGCATTATAACATCTAGGCTGTGCGTATGGACTCATGAGTCTGTCAGATGAAAAGGTTGGTGGTGGTTCCATTGGTGGCACCAGAACATTTTCAATGGGGTGGCCAGGACGGGACCAGCATTTATTTTGGGATGCCACCTCTTTGAAATGTTATTTTTGCCTAGGGAAATATGTGATGGCGAGTCGGGTGGCCAGGCTTCAATACGGAGTGTTCAGTACGGCCATGACCACGCCGCCCACCTATTAATATCATGTTAATAATAATAATAATAATAATAATAATAATAAAAAAGGCTCTCAATTATTTTTTAAATACATTTATAACACTCTTCCTGAATTACTCATTTAATTACATTCCAAGGCGATTCTTGTCCTGCACATTTGGCTTCCTGAAGAAACGAAACAGGAAACAGCAAGTAAAGTGACCCACCTTCACAACCAATCATGCAGACCGAAAGGGCCAAAACACTTCTGTTGATAAGCACAGGTCCGTACCCTTAACACTGAACCGTCTGTATCTCTACAGCTGTAGCTGTTAAGTTATATTTTTAGGGTTTTTCGGCTTTATTGGACAGCGTACAGTGTAGAGAGTGGGAGCGAGAGAGAGGGAGGGACATGCGACAAAGGCCCTGTGGCCGGATTCGACCCGCCGACATCACGGCTCGCAATGAGCATGTGGTCGCTGCTCTTACAAGCTACGCCACCAAGACACCCGATTTGACGCATCTTATATGTCCAGTACTGTAACAAAACACTGGAAACCCCCGTCTCCAAACTGAACCTCCGAAGTAGATGGGACAGGAAGATACAGGGGTTGACCGTCTGGCTGGTCTATAGGATCTGTGATAAAAGCCACAGCAGCCTTGAAGTCGGAAACGAACCAACACCAGCACCACACAGGTCGAGCTCAGAGAAAGGGCGCCAAGCCATTTGCAGCTGTCTGTAAAACCCAAGGGCTGTTCTAATAAAGTAGAAAAATGCCCCCCCCCCCCCTCCCCCAGAGTCTGAGGGGAACCCATGCAGAGGCTATGGGATGGGGGGAGGGGGGCGTGCTGAAAACAGCTCCCTCTGAGGCCGCTAAAACCGCGAAGAATCTGTTGTTTGTTCACGGACCACAGGGACTGGAGTCAGTTACACCCTGTGCATTCCTGGCATAGTGCACAGTCTAAATCACCACTCTCTGTGCACACGCACACACACACGCACACACACACACACACACACACACACACACACACACACACACACACACACACACACACACGCACACGCACAGCTGCCCCGCTCTCCAGAGGCGCTCTACTGGGCCCTGCGGTGGGAACGGGACGCACCGCTCGCTCCCTCCCTCCCTCCCTCCCTCCCGACGTCAGACGTTATTTGTGTTTAAAAAAAAAAAAAAAGGTCTCTCTCTCGCTTTGTTATTGCTGGAGATACAGCGTGAGAATTTTCTTTCGATTTGGAAATATAAGTCAAAATATGACATAATTTATATATTTTTGTGAATATGGGTTTGGCGCTCTCTGATCCCAGTACAGTGTAGGCTGTCCCTCTGCTGCACAGATAGACAGCACATCACTGATCCCAGTACAGTGTAGGCTGTCCCTCTGCTGCACAGATAGACAGCACATCACTGATCCCAGTACAGTGTAGGCTGTCCCTCTGCTCCACAGATAGACAGCACATCACTGATCCCAGTACAGTGCAGGATTAGTAATAGCTTCCACTTGTGCTGTCCTGACTGACGTGATTCCAGTGAATGTTTCCTTTTGTGGAGATGAAGGCAGAATTGCGAACGCAACTCAAATAAGGCAAAGACAGAAAACCTTTAAACAAAAACAAAAAACTTACAAATAAAAAAAGTAGACAGGTCAGACAAAAAACAAAGTTTAAAGTAAAAAAACAAGGTTCATTTTTGTACATCAAGTGTTCCTTTCCACACTTCCTCTGCTCACACTAGAACAGTATTTGACTTGGTTTTCTAATGTATGCAGATGAGATTCTTTGCAGTGGGTTGGATAAAAGGGGGAGGAGTCTACAGGGGCGAGGCTAGTTCCGTTGCAGCCCAGTCATGCCAGTGCCTCAGTAGTAGTGTGTCTCTTATGTACAGCTGGGGATTGGAGGGAAATCTCCTAGGGTGGCATATCATGGGGTCACGAGGCGGGGCATGGGGGACAGGGGGCGGGGCGATGGTCCTGGTGTCATAGTGCTGTGATCTCAGACTCCTCCTCAGACTCGGCTTTGCCGGCAGAGTCTGCCAGCATCACAGAGTTCCTATCGGGGTCCCCCAAGGGCCCATCCAGCAGGCTGTCCAGTTCCACATTGATGGTGGGAATTTCCAGGTCGAAGAGAGAATCTGAAGGCGACGACGGGAGACGATCACCACGACGATGATGAGAGCCCCAAAAAAGAAAGGGGAGGAGAGAAGAGAGAGCAGAGGTCAGGTCTTGGCTAGGATGCGTGGGAGGGGAGGGGGGGACAGAGAGCGTCACACACTGGATTGCGGCAGCAGGGAAACACATCACACACCGGAGACGTCATCACGCACAGGCTACGCGAGAGACCTTTCAACGAACGCTTCCCTGGGAGCCCACAGGGGGCGCTGTTCCACCTATGGCCCAGAATTTATGGACTAAGGATGAGAACACCACTAAAGTTTTCCTTTACCCGCCTCTGATATTATCAGCTAGGAGAAAGAATTGGGCAATTGAACTGTGTATTTCTGCATAGTTTACAGTTACAATGTTTTCCTCATTCGTAAGAGTCCGGGAACAGGTCCGTGTGCATGACACAACGGTGCACACGGCCAGCTGAAGAGAAAACGCTGAGGCTACATCTCCCAGCATACCAGTAAAAAGAGAAAATGGAGAGATCCCAAAGATGAGATGAGACTTTTAAAGAGCGATTGCTACTTCGCCAGGGGGGGGCTAACTAACGCTAACTAACGCCCTTCCAGGGCGTGATTATAGCGAGAAACGCGCGTTTACTGAACGCCTCGCTGGCGGCCTGCAGGACACCTCACAGTCATGTGAGAATGATGACATCACCAGTGTGATAATGACACAGGGGGCAGGAGAGGAGAGGAGAGGAGAGAAAGGAACAGAGACGCACAGAGATGGAGAGAGAGGGACAAAGGTGCACAGGAGGCAGGAGAGGAGAGGAGAGGAGAGAAAGGAACGGAGACGCACAGAGATGGAGAGAGAGGGACAGAGGTGCACAGGAGGCAGGAGAGGAGAGGAGAGGAGAGAAAGGAACGGAGACACACAGAGATGGAGAGAGAGGGACAGAGGTGCACAGAGGCAGGAGAGAAGGAGAGATTGAGAACAGGAGATAAACAGAGATGACAGAGAAATAAAGGGGACTGGGACAAATAGACAGAATGAAAGAGAGAGAGAGAGATTGCGAGAGACAGAGTGAGACAGAGACAAACAGAGATACAGATACAGAGAAAGAGAGACGGATAAAGACAGAGAGAACAAGTGACAGAGAGAGAGACAGAGAAAGACAGAGGGACAGAGACGTCTCATTTGGCGTGAAGCCGCAGCACTGCTGGGTACCGGGCTGCTGCTGGAACACCATACGCACGGCGTGAAACAGGGGCTGCTGGGAAAGGACGGGGTTCGGTTGGGTAGGGGCGGGGCGGGAACGGGTGGGGGGAGTGGGAACGGAAGCGGGTTGGGGGGGGGGGCACCTCAAAAGCAAACAACGTGAGTGCTGCGCGGTGCATCGGCGGGATTCTTTATCCATTAAGCCATGCATCGTTCAGGACCAGCTCCATGCAAAGGCCACGCCGACAGAGCGGGTTAGTGCTGGACTGCACACAGCTGATATAATATCCACATATACATATATACACATATACATACGCTCCATATATACAGGTATATAGACACAGCAGGCTGGAGGCAGCTCCAGAGTTAGCCAAAGTGCCATAGATAGTGGTGAGGTGAGGCTTTTCACAGTAGCTCCGGCTTACCCAATAAGTCCCCCTCACAATTAGCCCACACTGAGCCAATGGCCTCACACAGCTGTAAGCACACAATAATACATCGACAAAAGAGGAAGAAGGAAAAAATAGTGATTCAGTGGCTAAACACAGTGGGTACAGAGGACAGCCATTTAACCCTTTTCCTGCCTAGACGAGGCGACTCATGAGCACCCGTGGAAGACAGGTGCATTATGGGTACGGGGTGTGCACGTGGCACTGCTTGACGACACTGCAATAATGCGGTGCGACCGGGAATACGTTCCCCCAGGAATCAATAGGAATGAACTGCTTGACCACACTGCAAAAGTGCGTGCAACCAGGGATACATTCCCCAGAGACAAAATAAACTGCTTGACCACACTGTGCAGTAATGTGGTGCAACCGAAAATATGTTCCCCCGGGAAACAAAAGAAACAAACTATTAACCCAAGAGCTACCTGAGGGGTCACATTAGTAAGGGCCGACCCAAGAGGATCACAGTTAAAGTAAAGATGCCCCTTAATTTTATACAGGAAAAGGGTTATAAGCCATTGAAGGCAAACAGGTTCTGTCCTACATCTGAAATTAAATTGCTGGATATTAGTTTAAGCTCATACAAATTAACTAATTACATACTAATAGAATTTCAATTACAATAATCCAGAACACATAAAGCTCACAAAGACATTGATTTGTTTAGCATATTTCAGAAACTAAATAATTTTTCAGATCTACAATAAAATTTCAGATCTACAAAGAGAAACGGTGATTTTTCCACTGTTTCCACTATGATCAACCCAAAACACACAGGAACTGTAAAGCCCGAGCACCTGTAAAAGAGAACAGGTGTGCCTGTGTGTGTGTTTGTGTGCGTGTGCACGCCTGTGTGTGTGTGTGTGTATGTGTGTGCATGTGTGTGCACGCCTGTGTGTGTGTGTGTGTATGTGCATGTGTGTGCACGCCTGTGTATGTGTGTGTGCGCGCCGGTGTGTGTGTGCATGCCTGTGTGTGTGCGTGTGTGCATGCCTGTGTGTGTGTACATGCCTGTGTGTGTGTGTGTGCGCGCCTGTGTGTGTGTGTGTGTGTGCGCCTGTGTGTGTGTGCATGCCTGTGTGTGTGTGTGTGTGTGCATGCCTGTGTGTGCGCGCCTGTGTGTGTGTGTGTGTGTGCATGCCTGTGTGTGCGCGCCTG
>CM056379.1:12343573-12361073 GCA_029718625.1 Synaphobranchus kaupii
TGTAAGACTAGGACGCAGTGAGGAGGTAGGGTGCGCGTGTGTAAGACTAGGACGCAGTGAGGAGGTAGGGTGTGCGCGTGTAAGACTAGGACGCAGTGAGGAGGTAGGGTGTGTGCGTGTAAGACTAGGACGCAGTGAGGAGGTAGGGTGCGCGCGTGTAAGACTAGGACGCAGTGAGGAGGTAGGGTGCGCGTGTGTAAGACTAGGACGCAGTGAGGAGGTAGGGTGCGCGCGTGTAAGACTAGGACGCAGTGAGGAGGTAGGGTGTGTGCGTGTAAGACTAGGACGCAGTGAGGAGGTAGGGTGCGCGCGTGTAAGACTAGGACGCAGTGAGGAGGTAGGGTGTGTGTGTAAGACTAGGACGCAGTGAGGAGGTAGGGTGTGCGCGTGTAAGACTAGGACGCAGTGAGGAGGTAGGGTGCGCGCGTGTAAGACTAGGACGCAGTGAGGAGGTAGGGTGTGTGCGTGTAAGACTAGGACGCAGTGAGGAGGTAGGGTGTGTGCGTGTAAGACTAGGACGCAGTGAGGAGGTAGGGTGTGTGCGTGTAAGACTAGGACGCAGTGAGGAGGTAGGGTGTGCGCGTGTAAGACTAGGACGCAGTGAGGAGGTAGGGTGTGCGCGTGTAAGACTAGGACGCAGTGAGGAGGTAGGGTGTGTGCGTGTAAGACTAGGACGCAGTGAGGAGGTAGGGTGTGTGCGTGTAAGACTAGGACGCAGTGAGGAGGTAGGGTGTGCGCGTGTAAGACTAGGACGCAGTGAGGAGGTAGGGTGTGCGCGTGTAAGACTAGGACGCAGTGAGGAGGTAGGGTGCGCGCGTGTAAGACTAGGACGCAGTGAGGAGGTAGGGTGTGTGTGTGTAAGACTAGGACGCAGTGAGGAGGTAGGGTGTGTGCGTGTAAGACTAGGACGCAGTGAGGAGGTAGGGTGTGTGCGTGTAAGACTAGGACGCAGTGAGGAGGTAGGGTGTGTGCGTGTAAGACTAGGACGCAGTGAGGAGGTAGGGTGTGTGCGTGTAAGACTAGGACGCAGTGAGGAGGTAGGGTGTGCGCGTGTAAGACTAGGACGCAGTGAGGAGGTAGGGTGTGCGCGTGTAAGACTAGGACGCAGTGAGGAGGTAGGGTGTGCGCGTGTAAGACTAGGACGCAGTGAGGAGGTAGGGTGTGCGCGTGTAAGACTAGGACGCAGTGAGGAGGTAGGGTGTGTGCGTGTAAGACTAGGACGCAGTGAGGAGGTAGGGTGTGTGCGTGTAAGACTAGGATGCAGTGAGGAGGTAGGGTGTGTGCGTGTAAGACTAGGACGCAGTGAGGAGGTAGGGTGTGTGCGTGTAAGACTAGGACGCAGTGAGGAGGTAGGGTGTGCGCGTGTAAGACTAGGACGCAGTGAGGAGGTAGGGTGTGCGCGTGTAAGACTAGGACGCAGTGAGGAGGTAGGGTGTGCGCGTGTAAGACTAGGACGCAGTGAGGAGGTAGGGTGTGTGCGTGTAAGACTAGGACGCAGTGAGGAGGTAGGGTGTGTGCGTGTAAGACTAGGACGCAGTGAGGAGGTAGGGTGTGTGCGTGTAAGACTAGGACGCAGTGAGGAGGTAGGGTGTGTGCGTGTAAGACTAGGACGCAGTGAGGAGGTAGGGTGTGCGCGTGTAAGACTAGGACGCAGTGAGGAGGTAGGGTGTGTGTGTGTAAGACTAGGACGCAGTGAGGAGGTAGGGTGTGTGTGTGTAAGACTAGGACGCAGTGAGGAGGTAGGGTGTGCGCGTGTAAGACTAGGACGCAGTGAGGAGGTAGGGTGTGCGCGTGTAAGACTAGGACGCAGTGAGGAGGTAGGGTGTGCGCGTGTAAGACTAGGACGCAGTGAGGAGGTAGGGTGTGTGCGTGTAAGACTAGGACGCAGTGAGGAGGTAGGGTGTGTGCGTGTAAGACTAGGACGCAGTGAGGAGGTAGCGTGTGTGCGTGTAAGACTAGGATGCAGTGAGGAGGTAGGGTGTGTGCGTGTAAGACTAGGACGCAGTGAGGAGGTAGGGTGTGCGCGTGTAAGACTAGGACGCAGTGAGGAGGTAGGGTGTGTGTGTGTAAGACTAGGACGCAGTGAGGAGGTAGGGTGTGTGTGTGTAAGACTAGGACGCAGTGAGGAGGTAGGGTGTGCGCGTGTAAGACTAGGACGCAGTGAGGAGGTAGGGTGTGTGTGTGTAAGACTAGGACGCAGTGAGGAGGTAGGGTGTGCGCGTGTAAGACTAGGACGCAGTGAGGAGGTAGGGTGTGCGCGTGTAAGACTAGGACGCAGTGAGGAGGTAGGGTGCGCGCGTGTAAGACTAGGACGCAGTGAGGAGGTAGGGTGTGCGCGTGTAAGACTAGGACGCAGTGAGGAGGTAGGGTGTGTGTGTGTAAGACTAGGACGCAGTGAGGAGGTAGGGTGTGCGCGTGTAAGACTAGGACGCAGTGAGGAGGTAGGGTGTGCGTGTGTAAGACTAGGACGCAGTGAGGAGGTAGGGTGTGTGCGTGTAAGACTAGGACGCAGTGAGGAGGTAGGGTGTGCGCGTGTAAGACTAGGACGCAGTGAGGAGGTAGGGTGTGCGCGTGTAAGACTAGGACGCAGTGAGGAGGTAGGGTGTGTGCGTGTAAGACTAGGACGCAGTGAGGAGGTAGGGTGTGCGCATGTAAGACTAGGACGCAGTGAGGAGGTAGGGTGTGCGCATGTAAGACTAGGACGCAGTGAGGAGGTAGGGTGCGCGCGTGTAAGACTAGGACGCAGTGAGGAGGTAGGGTTACCTGTGGACATGCTCTCCCCAGGAGACATTCCGTCCAGCAGGCCGTGCTCCAGAGACGGGGGGGTGGAGCCGGTGGTGCTGGGGGGCTGGGGCGGGGGGCAGGGTAGGCCTCTGCCGGGGTTTGGGGGTGGGTCGGGATTTGGTGAGCGTGCCGGTCAGGGACGGGGGGGAGGACAGGGAGGCGGTGGTCCCCGATGAGGCTTGTCCCGGGGAGGCGATGGTGGCGTAACCCTGGGGGTAGCCGAAACCGTACGGAGAGGGGGTGCTGGGAGGGGTGGGCGAGAGGCTGACCGGGGACGGCTGACCCGTCGATTGGTCCGACACCCCCCCTGACTGGCCGTACGCCACCTTGGGCGGGGGTGGGGGCCAGCTTTTTGTTTGCTGTGAGGCAACAGAGACAGACCGTACATTAGAGAGCAGGAAGAGTTTGCAGGTTGCTTCATACAGGGTTGCTCTTTAAAACAAATTCAGCTCTAATGGCTGCATTCAAATGCATTCCTCTTAATGTTGTTTGGGTGCTGCAGCCAAAATGACATTTCCAAGAGTATAAAAAAAGCCAGCACTCACAAATACGTTAAATACTCTGTTAATCTTTTACACTCCTTGATATTGGCATTATATAGGATAAATGTAGTTCATTGCAGAGAATTTGTAGTTCATTGCCTATCATTGCAGAGCGATACTAAAGCACTGGTTCTTAAACTTTTTAACATTGGGACCCAAATTAGAAAAACCTTTTAACATTGAAACCCAAATTAGAAATTTAGTACCTTGCAAGTACATGTACTAGCATAGGCTAGTGGACTACAAACTCATTCCGGCACCCACCTTATACACACTTTACACTTATACCATTTTGGATCCTGGCCCATAGTTTAAGAAACACTTCTAAAGAGAGATGGTATACAAACATCTTTAAAATTAAATAAGAAAAAGATTAACAAAGAACTTCACATCATGCGAGAGCTGGATGTTCTTCACGCTGCTTTTACAGAGGGGTCCGGAAAGGTTCAGGTGAAAGTTTTCCTTTGCTTCCAACATTCCACGGCCTTTTCCTGGGAAAATATTCCACGTTTTCCTCCCAAACGGCTCTTTTGTGTCTCTGTGTTTTCCTTTAAATTCCCTCTTGTTGTTGTTGTTTTTGTCGAGCGCTTGGAGACGAGGCGGTTTGTAAAAATGCTCCTCAAGCCCTGCGCTTCCCTGCACCTGCGCCGCTGAGACCCGTCAATCACGCAGACGTGGGCGGGGAGCCGAGACCATTTTTAAAAAGTGCCACATGACGAGTAAGGCCCGTGTTACACTCACACCCCGGCTTTATTGCACCCGCACACGCAAACGGGCTCAATGAATGTAATGTAAAGAAGTCATAGAAGTGTGTAAAGTAACACTACCTAACTCTACCTCCCTTTTTTCAGATAAGTCACGTGAACCACCCTCCAAATCTTTAACCCTCAACCGGGACTTTCAACCCCTCATCCCATTCTGCTGATATAATAATAATAATAATAATAATAATAATAATAATAATAATAATAATAATAATAATAATAATAATAATAATAATAATAATAATAATAATAATAATAATAATAATAATAATAACTTTATTTATATAGCCCAAGGTGCTCAAACAGATATACCTTATGCAAATTGAATACACTGCAATATACTGTATATACAGTATGTGTGAACTTTATGGAAAATGTTATTTAAGTTATATTTCAAAGCAATGTATTAAAAAAAAAGATAATAGATAATATGACTACCCTTGCGTAGGGTGTGAGGGCTCTGCTCGTTGGCCTGGCCGCTATTGGTCGGAGGACCCACACTCTGGACAATCTTCTGTCCAATCACAGGAGACAACTCTTTGTTCTTCAACGTACTGGAGACAGGGAGAGAGTGAGAGAGAGAGAGAGAGAGAGAGAGAGGAGAAGACAGAAACAATAATTCCCAGCATCCTCTCTGCTCTCTCCAACCAGGCAGGGTAGACCTTTTCAAAGTGAGTCATAGGGTGCGTCCCAATATTCTTCACTCCCCACCTCCTATCTTCCAATCCCCCACTACCACTCCTCTACTACCCGGAAGTATGCAAAACTGCCTGAACGTTTTGAGTACAAGTATTTGCATGTACAGTACAATGTACCTGACATTGAGGTTTGTGTCGAGACAGTAATTAATATGTAACCATTAATATGTAATTAAGATATAATCACAACATTAGATTAAAACACAAAGATCTGTTTTCGGGGCACGGAGAGGAGGTGGTGGTAGTGGAGGAAAGGAGGGAGCTTTTTTTCGAGTATTGGGACGCAGCCATAACCTCCTCCATTAGAACAATGTTTCATGATGTCACTTCCTGTACCAGTACGATGCACCTGTATTACTTCACGTATTTCTTGGCGGTTTAAAACACTTGTGAAAATATCAATAAAATAATCTAAAAATAAATGAAAAAGACACAAGATGTCAATGCCGCGACTAATAAGAATACAGGAAAATAACAGGATTTGAGTCAGAGATACTGGCTGGTGCTTTTGGAAAGTCCTCATCACAAATGGCTAATATTAACTAACGATTAAAAAGATTGAATCAGCTTAGCAACTGTATATATATATATACATACAATTCTGTCCTTAATAAAACTCATATTAGATTTATAGATGTTTGAGACTGGACTAGCCGGACTAGCCGGACCGTTTCTGCTGTTTTGAATCTACAGGTATATTTGTTTTCGTGAAGAGTGCTATAGCAGACATTCCCTTCCCTCGACATTTCAGCAATGCAGTGATGCACAGTGCAGGGTGTGAGAATGCCTCCTGTGTAGCTGGGTTCTGTGCTTGTTAATATCCGCCACCTAGTGAGTCACTGAAGTCTATATTTTAGGAGAAGCTAAGTTTGGGCTGAGAATCAAGATATTTTCACTCAGGCACCTGACGTGGGGATTACAGAATTAGAAGACCCATAGCGGCCTGTGTGCATATGAGTGTGTGTGTCTGTGTGTGTGTGTGTGTGTGTGTGTGCATATGAGTGTGTGTGTCTGTGCACGTCAATCTGTTCCTCTGCAGTACTAGCATGCAAACGGGCACTTTTGCCAACGGCACTTTACCACAATATACAAGTCATGCATACGTTCCCAAAATACTACTCATGCTATCACCTTTCAGTACTCTTCTAGAAAATTCTTTTAGCAAACCTTCACAGATATGACGAGACCCACTGCAAAATTGCCTAGGGGGCACCCTTGTTCTTTAAACCTCGATAACGTTTTTGGCCAAGCCGGAAACCCCCGCCCCCCCCATACACACACACACACACACACACACACATCCTGCGCTCTGTTTTTTTTCCCCCATCTTGGGAACCTCTGGGTTAAACCATCCCCTGCTTCTTTTCTACAAACACAGATGTGTGTGAAGAACTGCAGCTGCGCTTCACGCTGAATATGCCCCAGGGCCCTGGAGACGCCCAATCAGAGCCCTGGAGATGTCCAATCAGAGGGATACGTCCAATCAGGGCCCTGGAAATGTCCAATCAGAGGGATATACGTCCAATCAGGGCCCTGGAGATGTCCAATCAGAGGGATATACGTCCAATCAGGGCCCTGGAGATGCCCAATCAGAGGGATACGTCCAATCAGGGCCCTGGAGATGCCCAATCAGAGGGATACGTCCAATCAGAGCCCTGGAGATGTCCAATCAGGGCCCTGGAGACGCCCAATCAGGGCCCTGGAGATTGTCCAATCAGGGCCCTGGAGACGCCCAATCAGAGCCCTGGAAACGCCCAATCAGGGCCCTGGAGATTGTCCAATCAGGGCCCTGGAGACGCCCAATCAGGGCCCTGGAGATTGTCCAATCAGGGCCCTGGAGACATTCAGGGTTCAAGGGGTTTGGAGTCCAGGGGTTGAGCTATACAGGTGAAACATCCCTCATGGCTATTCTAGAGTTTTTTAAATTTAATTTTAAATATTTTGTTAAATGACACATTGGCGCAATTCCTTTCACACCCTGAACCGAAATCCAGAACGTTTCCAATCCAGTGCGATGAACCCCACTTCCCCCACCAAAAAACCCTCCAACGCCTGCAAAACCTAAAGTAAATATTAAAGAAAAGCAACAATAACCTGTAAAAACAAAAGCCAGCCACAAAAATCAAGCCTCTATGAAAGAAAACATAGAAGATGGATGTAGACACATACATCTGCGGAGATCTGAATATGAGGAATATAAGTTCAACAACTCTCCTTCCAACCCTGAAAGCGAATAACATCCCTAGTTGTACAGTGATGCCCTCCATAAGGCATCACAGCGCAGCATGGAATGCTACCACCTGATTTGCAAGTGCAATCGCGTGGTTTTTCCATGGGGGAGGGGGTTTGGGGTAACGAGTCAGTTTAGAGGCACACATAAAAGCAAGACACTTTCCTCTAGCCTGAAAATGCTGAAGAGAATCTGAAATTCGGTTTAACAAAGTAAAGAAATTAAATGATGTAAAAAAAACAAAGAAAAAAAAATACTACTAAGGGGAAAACCTTCCTCGCTCTCTCTCTCTCTCTCTCTCTCTCTCTCTCTCTCTGATTCTCTCTCTCTCTCTCTCGCTCTGACTCTCTCACTCACTCTTTTCCTCTATCTCGCTCTCTCACTCACTCTCTCCTCTCTATCTGACACCGTCTCTCACTATCTCCTCTCTCTCTCCCCTCTCACTCTCTCTCTCTCTCTCACTCTCTCCCCTCTCTCTCACTCTCACTCTCTCTCTCTCTCACTCATTCTCTCTCTCTCATTCTCTCTCTTGTTCCCCCTCTCCCTCTGAGTGAGGGCTTCAGGGTCGCTGAAGTTTTGCGGGTGTGTTTTTTTCTCTCCGAAAGCGGGGGGGTTGTATTTACCTAGTCAGGCCGGATCCTCTGTCTCGGCTACAGGCACAGGTGACCCACTGCGGGGGGCCGGACGGGGGGAGGCTAGGGGGGTTGCCGAGGGACGGGTCGTGTCGGGTTAGCACCAGGGGGGTTTTGATGTAGAAGGGTGGGACGTTAGTTTCGGGCGGGAGGACATGCGGGGTGTCGGAGTGGGGGCCCTGTTTGGGGATGTGCAGGGAGCTGGGTTTGGGGTTAGAGTTGATGTCCAGCTGTGGGGGAGAGGGGCAGGACGGAGGCGGGAGGGAGGGGCTGTGGACGGCCCAACGACAGGGGGGAGGGGACGGCACCGGAGGTACGGATTCGGGCCCGGGGGCCACGGGCCTCGAGCAGGGCTGTGCTTTGGGGTAGAAATGGTAGGGAGGGGGGTAGCAGGAGGAGGAGGAGGAGGCGGGGTAAGGAGGGGGCGGTCTCTCTTCCTCTGGGGAAGGGTAGGCGTAACAGGAATCCGACCAATTGGACGACACATCATCCGAGCTGCAAGTGTTGGGAAAAAAAAAAAAACAACACAAAATAAAACAGAAAAAGAAAAAAAAGCAACAATGATTTTACAAGGAGGCGAGTTGATCTGGGTCAGAGAAAAAACGTCCGTTGGGTTTTTTGGGGGTTTATTTTTTTTGAACGAAGGGTAAAATACAGGCACAGTTCAGGAACACCAGGCCGCAAGACAAACGTGACGACACCACGTGCTTGAACATCATTATTTAGTGTCAATATCATTAGTGGGGTTTTTCTTTTTCATTAGCAGTGACGAAACGTGAACGCTTTTTTTCAGGGAATAGGAAGTGCGCTACGCAAGTGAGAATTTTTAGGAAGGGTGAGGGAAGTGCGTGACTCATTAGTGCACAGAAAGGGAGGAAAAGCCTTGGGAAGGAAGGTAGAGAACACAGGTTTAAGAAAAACGAAAAAAAAAAAAAAAAAACATAAAGAAAAAAAACCCCTTCAGATTCCCTACGACACGAGCAGAAATGAAATAGCATGCGCGGTGCTCGCGGCTGCTTTGTGGAGCGTTACGAATGAGCTTGTGTCCGCACACCGCACCAGACAGGGAAGGAAATAAAAGGTTTAATCGAAACGCCACTCGTATCCGCGAGTGCTGCACTGTACGTGTCAGAGAGCACTACCCGAAGGTCAGGTTTTACTATAAGAGACACTCTTAAATCCTACCGCCGCTTTTATGACGTTTACAACCAATAAAGCAGAAAAACTGCACCATCTGGGCCCTCACAAATTATGGCAGTAACATGATATACATGTTCATCTTGTCTGTTAAAAGCATAGACCTGTTACGGTGTGTCAGACACAAAACCCCATTCGACGCCTTCGCAGACATATACAGAGATCAGTGCCAGCAAAGGAAAGATTATTCATTCTACTGCCAATAAGAAAACATTTGAGTAGATTCTAACTGCAATCCCAGAAGAAGAACACAATGTATGCAACGTCACGCTAGCACACGAACTACGGGTAGAAAATTCACTAAACAAACACATAAAATAAAGGGGCAAAGGGTGAAATTAGACAGTGGTTTACAGAGGGATGGAGCAGACAAATGTTAAGTTTACTACTGGGCAGGAATTAAGCCAAGATTAGTTACTTTATTCAGAAGCAACAGTCCAAGCCATGCTTAAACATCCCAGCAAAATATGTGAATACTTTCTGTCTGCTATCAAATGTTCCTAAACTGCTAGTAACCAAATTCAGTCAAGGACAAAATTAACGGACAAGCAAGAAATTTTTTTTTTTAAAAAGAGCCATTTTAAATAAACCAATTTTAATAATCTTCCCTTAAAACCAGAGCAGAATAAACACACAACACGGCACAAATTGACGACATTGACAACAAAAACAGCAACAACAAAGGCAACAGCAACAACAACAGCAACAACAACGACAAAAACCCACAAAAACTCAAGCAGCAATACATGAATCCCAGCAAAACAAGTGTGTGTGTGTGTGTGTGTGTGTGTGTGTGAGGGAGGGGAGGTTAGGTTACAAACGACAGGACAGAAATTGCAGAGTAAAGTAGAAAGGAGCAGACAGAGAGAGAGAGAGAGAGAGAGAGAGAAAGCCAGCCGCAGGAAAGTAGGAAGGCGAAGAGGAGAGGAAGAAGAAGGAGGAAGAAGAGGCCACAGCACGGGCCTTACCTGGCGCGATCGCTGCTAGTGGGAGGAGGAGTGGGGGAGGGGGAGGCGGAGAACTCGCCCGGCTGCTCTGGGATGAGCGAGTCGGCGGGCGGGGCGGGGGGCTGCCCGCCAGGGGGGGTCGAGGACGTCTTACGCACTACGGACGACCCCCTGCGGGACACCCAAGACGTATCCATCACCCTGACGCCCATGCTGCAGCGAGAGCAGAGACACACGGCCAATCAGAGAGAGGGGGCGGGAACACCGAAACCACAGCCACAGCCACACCCCCTCAATGAAAAAACAAATAAGTAACCCCCTCCCCCCCCATCCAACACACACTTTAATGTGTATTGGCAAATAGGTCAGGAAAGGGCCTCGGCTGGTCCGTTTGGTCTACAGGTACCTATGGTCAATTAGGAAAAATGGGTGTGGTTAAACTCTCAAGCTCCACCCCCCTTGCCAAGTCTACAGGTTACATCATTTCCTCCCCACTGTCTGTCCAGTCACAGGCAGCCACACAGACACTAGGAGGCAGCACTGAGCAGACAGGCCCTGGCCAAGGTCATTCTGTACCTATCTGTGTGTGGGATGGGGGGGTACCTGCGCTATTAATAATAACAGTGATTTTCACACAGAGCCGTTACAGTGACTCTGCTCAGCCAGCAGCAGTGTGGGAGATATACTGCAGTCACTGTGTGCCAGAGGGCTTACCTACTCATGCGCCGGGGGGGGGGGGGGGGGGGGGGGGCTGGGGTTAATTTGGCCAGTTCCACTGGGCGAGGACTGGGGGCAAAATTGGGATTGTCAATTAGGCGTAGAGAGACTGGCTGGGCCAGACTGGGGTGGGCATAATGAGGACATTTAAGGGACACGTGTTTATAGCCAATCAGAGAGGGCCGTCAATGCAGGGGCGGGCGAGGGAGTCACCATAGCCAGCGACGACGGAAGGGTACAGAACAGACAGCCACCTGGGCGGGGATCGCGGACGGATCCTGTCGTCAAAATAACGGAGGGGTGGCTTCCCCCCCTAAAACCATATGGAAAAACTAACGAGGGGCAAGAACTCTCCTAGAGTCGGAGAAAAGAGAAGGGAGGCGTGATAAAGGAGACATACAATACCTTTGGATCTTCCTGATGCTGCGTTTGGTAGGACAAAAACATCAGAATCAAGGGTAAAGACCTGGTTGCCTTTCTACAGCATGACAATCACGGCGACTGCGGGACACAGAGCCAAGATGGCGAAGCAGCAGGGGACTGGTGGAGGGGGGTTGGGTTTGTGTGTGTGTGTGTGTGTGAAATGAAAGGCATGCTGGGAGTAATGAGAAGAGGGATCTCCAGGGGTGAAGGGTGTGCCTTCCCAAAAGCACTGCCAGCGCGTCCTACTGCTGAGAGTCAATTAGCGATTCAATTAGTGTATTTAAGGCAGCTGTTACTCTGGGGATGTAAAACCCCAAATTAACCCCCCCATTCCCCCGCCCACACAATAAAAAAGAGGTTTAGGGACACGTGCAGGAGCAGCTATGCGCAGATTATCGCAAACAAATAAAGGAGCATCTACCTTCGAACTGAGGGAAAAACAACGACACCTTAACTCTCTCACACACGGCTACATGCTCTCTCACACACGGCTACACTCTCTCACACAAACACGCCGGTACACGCTCACAAACACGCCGCTACACGCTCACACACACCCCGCAACACGCTCTCACACACAACTACACGCTCTCACACACATGGCAACACACTCTCTCACACACCGCCGCACGCTCACACAACAGCCACACTTTCAACTGCTCCGCCGTCGAAAAAAAACAAACAATTAACTTTAGTTTATTTATTGCCACTGTTGTTCTTAGAAACGGAACCGAAATACTTACAATCCAAAAGGCAGAACGAGAGTCCTACATGAAGCAGTGGAAAGAGTGAAGCAAGGTTTCAGCTCTCATTGGTCAGAGCATTGCGGGGGAAGTAGAGGCTGTTTCTAATGAACACAGTATTATATTGATTTATGTGAGCGCCTCTCTGTAACTGGCTGGGCTCATGGCTCCTCTGACGGGGTACTGAGGCGGACCGGGCGACTGGCGCGGCTCAGATAAGGAGGAGGAGATTGGAGGAGGAAAGACGAGTGCCGTTTGATTGGCTGGAAGCTAATCTCCAGCACCGACTGATAACTGGTCGTTTTACACATTAACACCAACCTACCCCCCCCCCCCCCCCCCCTTTTCTCTCTCGCTTTTTCTCCTCATCACTCTCTCTATCTCCAATACTATTCTTTCTCCCTTTTTCTCTCTCTCTCCCAATATCTCAGTCTTTCCACTACCTTTTCTTCTCCCTCGTGCAATTTCTTACAATCACAATAACCCCCCCCCCCCCTTCTCCCTATATCCCCCTCTCTCTCAGCTGCCCCAAACATGCTTATATTGGCACTCTGCAAGACGTAAGGAGAGACTGGGGGGCATTTGTGTCCGACTGCGCAAGCTGACCCTTCTAAAGCTGTGGGGTTACTGAAGCCATAATGCTCATATGACACATTAAATATGGCAATACAGCAAGGGCCTGAATGAGACAGGTTGGGGTTTGGAGCCGGAATGGAGCACCGAACTCACAACCTCAACTCAAACGAGTCGCACCGGCGCAAGCTCAGGGACTGGAAACAGAAGCTATTGCGGCTCAATACCGGTACTGAGTGCTACTGAGATGGGGACACAGCTCTCCGTATGGCCACACCACAGGGTACTGACACACGCCCAGCACGCTGACCTTAAGAGAACCTCACGGACCAGTATCAAGCGCAGTGCTGACAAGCTCCGTAAGGCTGCGTGCGCATTCGCGTGGCGGTTAGACGCAGAAGCATCATCATTCCACAAGAGCAGAGGCTCACGCATAAACAGGCTGTCCTACCCCGACGGCTCGGTGACATACAGGCCATAACGGTTTTTACCAGGGTTTTTATTAACATGCAGCTTTCTCAATGTTCTTCCTGCAGAAATGTGATGTATCCCAGGACTGAGTATAAATCACCATTTACCCAAGAGCACCTACACTCTCAGAAAAAAAGGTATGAAAAGTACCTAAAAAGGTACAAGCACATCACTGCGGTGGTACCCTATAGGTACATAAAACTGTATCCCCTCGCCAGCAATACATCATTAATTTGTACCCTTTTTGCTTGAAAAGATATTTATTAGTACCAAAATAGAACATTATTGTACTTTCAGGGTACATTTGGGAAATTTGCTCCTTAAAGAATAAAAATGCACCTCCACTCTACCTTTATTTCTGGGAGTGTTTCATTAAAAGGCACTCTATATGGTTTGTGTAACAACACGGTTTACAGTTGCAGTCAGTTACAGCCTCCCCTTTAAAAAAAATAAAAAAAAATAAAAATAAAAACCTCAAATCTCCACCAAGGGAGCTGAACGCCGGGTCATCTAACGGTTCTACTTTACTCCTCTGTATTCTTTGTGTAGTGTTGCCATGGCAGGGCGTT
This sequence comes from Synaphobranchus kaupii, assembly GCA_029718625.1. NCBI lineage: Eukaryota > Metazoa > Chordata > Actinopteri > Anguilliformes > Synaphobranchidae > Synaphobranchus > Synaphobranchus kaupii. The sequence goes on from CM056379.1 coordinate 12,356,864, forward strand.
GCCAGGAGACAAGCGATGCAGTGAGGATGAGGACGGTGAGAGTGGAGGTCAAGGGTGAAGAGGGTGAATGGAGTGATGGAGTGAGAGAAGGGGAGGAGGGAGGGGTGATTAAACCTGAGGGGGCGCGACCCTACCCGTCCTTCTTGTAGAACTCGAGCATCATGTTGTCCGTGGCGACGCTGAGGGGCCGGCGGGCCTGATCGTGCTGCTTGCGCTCGCCGTGGTCCATGTCTGGGGAGGGCATAGAGCTGTAGTTGGCGTTGTGGTTGGTGTGGACAGGACTGCCGTAGTTACCCGTCACGTTGAACTCAATCTCTGGAGGCGGGAGGGAGAGGAGAGGCAGGATTAGATCAGACAGGGTGGGTCGTGAGAGAGTTTGAGGTGCAGTTACTTGCTGACATCAGGGGTGGAAGTGTTATATAGTGGTTAGGGAACTGGGCTTATAACTTGGAGGTTGCAGGTTCAGTTCCTGAGGGACACAGCCCTTGAGCAAAGGTACTCAACCTGACTTAACCTGACCTGACTTCGTAAATATCCAGCTGCACTATAAAAACAGCAAGCTGTGTAAGTTGCCGTGAATAAGAATATGTGATAAATGTCTAAATGTAATATACATCACACGTATTAAAATTATTACATTTCCATATGGATTCTGCACATATATTAGGGAACATGCTATTCAGAGGTGGGTCACAGTATTGACTCATAAGTGGGTTCTTGGCTTATAAAGTTTGGGAACACTGATTTAGACCACATGTATGGAACTAAAAGGCTCTAATACAAAAATATATTTTATAAGACAGAACTTAGTGACTTTATGTCAGTGGTAGTTTGGTAGAATACAGTGCAGAACATGCTCTCTCTGTCTCTGTCTCTCTCTCTCTCAGCTTATGATGTCATAGAAGAAATGAGCCTGTTTTTCACATTGTGGGGAATGGCTGATACACTATTCCAGTGTTCAGTAGGCTAGAGTAACTGACAGTAACTGAGTTCCAGTGTTCAGTAGGCTAGAGTAACTGACAGTAACTGAGTTCCAGTGTTCAGTAGGCTAGATTAACTGACAGTAACTGAGTTCCAGTGTTCAGTAGGCTAGAGTAATTGACAGTAACTGAGTTCCAGTGTTCAGTAGGTTAGAGTAACTGACAGTAACTGAGTTCCAGTGTTCAGTAGGCTAGAGTAACTGACAGTAACTGAGTTCCAGTGTTCAGTAGGCTAGAGTAACTGACAGTAACCGAGTTCCAGTGTTCAGTAGGTTAGAGTAACTGACAAGTGGGCAAGCCCCTCCCCTCTCACCTCCGGGAAAGAACCAATCAGCATGCTGGATGATGGGCTCGATAATGCCCACGATCTGCAGGGACACGGTGGTCATCATCTCCGTGATGTTCCTGCGAGGAGCAGAGAGGGAGAGCAGACGTCACCACGGTGACCACGTACGGACGGCGTGGACGGACAGACAACCTTCAGAGGGGCAGCGTCGATTCCGATATCTGAGAAACTACACTTGTCATTCAAGTGGGGTATTTGAGTGTTACTCAATGGAGAGCACTCTGTGCTGTTTGGCAGCAGATAATGTGACACGTCTCTCTCCCTCTCCACTCTGAAGCCCCTGCTACTAGGAACATGAGGATCTTTTCAACACTGTTAGGCTTGATTACCTTCACTCTAACGTAAAATAAATAAACATATAAATAAATATAAAACAGTGGGGGGCCACAGGGGGTGGGGCCTACCCTTCGGTGCTGGTCCAAAGCAGGTTGGGCCCCAGCACGATGGCGATGTTCCCAGGGGTCATCTTGTTTGCGTCCTGGTGCTCGTTTAACTTGGCTAGGAACTTGATCAAATATCTGTTTGGGACGGAGACAGAAAGAGGGAGGAATACGTACGGAGGTTATGAGATGTAAGCATCTCTGACTGGTAAAAATAAACCACATTCACAAACCTCGCAGTGGGAGGTGGAAACAGGGAAAGCACGGGATTGGTGATTGGTTGACAAATAGTGGGCGGCTTTGTCACCGGAACCGTCCCAGTTGCCGCGGACAAGCGCTGGTAAAGCTGAGTGGGGCGGCACGATTACAGAAACACCCACAATGACCCCACGTGTCTCGGACACTTGCCCAACACCGAGCCCCATTGTAGGAAATCTGTGAATGACCTGAGCTCTACTTGGACCTGTCTCTCTCGGTCCCTCCCACACTCTCCCTCCGTTTTTCCTTTTCTTTACCTGTCTGCCACATCACCCCATTTCTTCCCTCCTCCTTCTCTTATTTTCCATCTCACCCTCCTTCCCTTTCTCTCCCTCCTCTTCTTTACCATCACCTTCCTCCATCCCATCCCTCTCTCGCTCTTTCCCATTCTGTTTCTCTCTCTGTGCGAGTGTTGCTTCTGTGCCGGTGTGTTTGAATACACAGACAGTTCACTGGGCGATTGCGGTGTCACAGTCCCCCAGGAGATGTCATTGACAGCCCGGCTCTCCCTTCCAGCTAACGTCACCACCGATTCTGCATCTGTGTCTGTGTTTGTCTGGGACAGCAGTCCAGCCGCCCGGAGAACGAGTTCCGTCAGCACACCCAGAGCACACGCCAGCTTCCCTCCCTAAACTCCCCCCACCCCCACCCCCCACCCCCAGGGACTGCACCCTGCTTCTTTAAAACACTGAACAGGCAGCGGAATATCGCCGCCATCTTATCTGATGTGTTTATCTGCTACATCCTCAGGCTGCAATTATCTCAGCCGCTCCCTCACACACACACACACACACACACACACACACACACGCCAGCAAGGTCACCATTCAGCGACGCTGGTGTGACACTCCTGTGGCCTTAGGCTTGTTTTGTTAGCTTGAATGTGTGTGTGTGTGTGTGTGTGTGTCATACAAGCAGTGTACATGGGCACACACTGTGTACATGGTGCCCAAAGAAATATATGAAATGAAAAATGGGATGGAAGTCAATTAAAAGGGTCTACTTGCTATAATTCCTGTTATTGAAAACTGTCCATCAATCTGACAGTGTCATGTAGTGATTACCGGACTTGCCAAGGGGTTGCAAGTTCAATTCCCGTGTGGGGAACTGCCATTATAGCCAAGGGCAAAGGACTGAAGATGAACTGATTCGGTAAATATACAGATGGACAAAGGGACAGCATTTTAAAAAAATAAGTCAGATTCAGAAGACTTTCTAGAATGGGTGTTTGCTAATAAAAATAACTGATAAGATGAAAAGGTAAGAATATCACATTTCTAATATATATATAATGATTACAAATTACATGAATACAAATTGAATTAGTAGCATAGTCTGTTGTGTTACTCAAACAGTGCAACCTGATTACTTTCAGTTTCATTAGCCATTAGAGCAGGGTTTGGATATTTTACAAATGTTCCCCTCACTGTTTTTCTGTGATTACTCCATTTACCAACAGCTAAAATATACAGTACATATCATACCATGCTATCTGTAGCTGTATCTGTTGCCATGGCATCGCTGTTCTTCATTTCAAATGATTACACTGTTAATATGAAATATGCTCTCTTTACAGGGTCCCTGACATTTACTTTATGAACCAAATAAAACTGGGGTGACTGGTATAATTGTGTTTTTCTAATGAAAGAAGGGAGAGGAGAGAGAGAGAGAAAAGCAAGGGAGCAGAGAGGAGAGAGGGATAGAGGAGGAAGAGGGAGGTGAGAGGGGGAGTAACTCACCTGAAATTGTTACTGTTGGCTGTGGGTAGTTTCTCACACGCTGTGAGCAGTGCCTGCAGCCTCTTGTCCTGGTCCTGAATGCTGCGGGTTTCAACGGAAATTTCAGTTGAAAGAGCGACCACGAAGAGAGAGAAAGAGAGAGAAGAGAGAGAGAGAGAGAGAGAGAGAAAACAACATCGCTCCTTATTTCAAAGATGGAGACTGCCCACTTTGTCCCCCTACAGTTCAATTTCAGAGTGACAACGTGAACAACCGTAACAGTCTGTGTAATATGAAGATGTACACAATGATAAAACAGAAATTCAACCTCATTCAAAATCCACCTTGCTACAGATTTCTGCAGTGTACTGTTGATATAATACACTTATACTCTGGCCAGGTTTAATAGCTGTAATCTGATGCTCTTACAGTGGGGTTTAATAGCTGTAATCTGATGCTCTTACAGTGGGGTGCATTAACAGTAGTGGGTGGATGGGTAGCACTAATGGCTTCCACTCTTACTTGGAA
>CM056379.1:12363573-12370167 GCA_029718625.1 Synaphobranchus kaupii
GAATTATTTCTGATTGACTCAGTACATTTCCCTTCGGTTAGGGAGCGGCACGCTCGGTTCTGTCTGCACGGTTAGGGAGCGGCACGCTCGGTTCTGTCTGCACGGTTAGGGAGCGGCGCGCTCGGTTCTGTCTGCACGGTTAGGGAGCGGCACGCTCGGTTCTGTCTGCACGGTTAGGGAGCGGCATGCTCGGTTCTGTCTGCACGGTTAGGGAGCGGCATGCTCGGTTCTGTCTGCACGGTTAGGGAGCGGCGCGCTCGGTTCTGTCTGCAGGGTTAGGGAGCGGCGCGCTCGGTTCTGTCTGCACGGTTAGGGAGCGGAGCGCTCGGTTCTGTCTGCACGGTTAGGGAGCGGAGCGCTCGGTTCTGTCTGCACGGTTAGGGAGCGGCACGCTCGGTTCTGTCTGCACGGTTAGGGAGCGGCATGCTCGGTTCTGTCTGCACGGTTAGGGAGCGGCATGCTCGGTTCTGTCTGCACGGTTAGGGAGCGGCGCGCTCGGTTCTGTCTGCACGGTTAGGGAGCGGAGCGCTCGGTTCTGTCTGCACGGTTAGGGAGCGGAGCGCTCGGTTCTGTCTGCACGGTTAGGGAGCGGCACGCTCGGTTCTGTCTGCACGGTTAGGGAGCGGCATGCTCGGTTCTGTCTGCACGGTTAGGGAGCGGCATGCTCGGTTCTGTCTGCACGGTTAGGGAGCGGCGCGCTCGGTTCTGTCTGCACGGTTAGGGAGCGGCGCGCTCGGTTCTGTCTGCACGGTTAGGGAGCGGCGCGCTCGGTTCTGTCTGCACGGCTCACTGTGCTGTAGGTTGGAAATTAGCAGAGACTGACAGGGCTGACCCTCTGGGACGGGCTCAGAAATGGCTTTTCCATTTGGGTTATTAATATTAACAGGCGTAACCATGCTAATCAAACAGGCTTCTCTCCTCTGTGTGCTGGTAGCACACAGCCCTGCTCTGAGGGCTGCTGGGGCCTCCTTTAGCATCACAGATAAGCACCTCCTCTCTCTCTCCGCTCCTTACAGGGTTTACACTGTAGCAACTGTGCAATCTGCATTATTTATCGCTTTGTGTGTGTGTGTGTGAATGTGTATGTGCATTTGTGTGTGTTGCATGTACACGTGTGGGCGTGTGTTATGTGTGGGCACATGTGTGTATATGACCACTGCTCCACAGCTGGTCTCTGTAGTTCGGGGGGGGGGGGGGTCCAGCAGTGCCAACGGAGCACGGACGGGAAGGACACAAAGTTGGCGAGGGGATGCTCGTTGTCACGGTGACAGACGGGCGTGACTCACCTGCGATGGCGTGGGGGTCGGCAGAGTACTCCTGCACGTCCAGGACGCCGCAGTCCAGAGAGGCTTTGAGCTTCTTCAGCTTGGAGGCAGAGGGAGCCACTCTGAGCAGGCCCTGTACGGGGGGTAGGCACAGGAAACAGGAAGTGAGGCAGTTAGTGTGGACCAATCGTAGGACAGCTACACACTGTTCCACCATCACTCCCCACTAGGGCTGCACAATGTTTTAAGAATAATCACCGCCATGCAGTGAACTTGCTATCATTCGGCTACCTGATGCGGTTGTAAAAAAACATCACCTTGCAGCTTCCATGTGTTTGAAAAAACACATCACGTGAGCACTAAGCTGTATGACCTCGCTACTGATTGGCTGTCTTATGAAAACCCAATGGATAGCATTGATAATGTTTTCCCCCCCCCCCCAGAAGCATTTCACAAAGCCTCTGATGTTTGGTTGTTTACTACCGCATCAGGCATTATTAAAGAAAGAAAAGATATCTGATGCACCAAGTATTCTTATCACGCTTAAGAAAACCGCGATTAGATATATCGTGCAGCCCTACTTCCCACCATTACAATCAGATCACAATCAGACAAACTCCCAGAGGGTGGGCAAATATTGAAATTAATATTGGACAGTTTTTATTTCCAATTTCCTTTTCATTAAACAACAACAAAAAATGGCTCATTTTAATTAATCCAAACAGCAGAATGAGTGCGTGAGCAGTTTTACACACACGGACACACACACACACACACACACACGCTCGCACCCACACACACACACACACACACACACACACACACACACACACACACACACACACACACACACACACACACACACACACACACACACACACACACACACACACACACACACACACACACACACACACACACACACACGCCTAGGTACAGAGGCTGCGTTCCCAGGACCTGTCAGAGTTTTAGGAAGGGTTCTCACCTCCTCCTGCATGCCACACTCCAGCAGCATGGTGACACAGGCCTCGATGGGGAAGGCGATGTCCCTCCCACTGATGGACAGGTGCTCCTCCAGGGGCTTCCCATAGCATGGCTTCTCCACCCAGGCCTCTGCACACACACACACACACACACACTGTTACTGAGTTACACACACACACACACACACACACACGCACTGTTTTACACACTGACGCACAAAAACACACACATACGCACACGCCATCATACACCCAGCCGTGCACAGATATACCTGCACTTTGTACTTCATACACTTAAGTGCTACTACATTCATGATTTAATTGGACTAAAAACTATAATTACATACTCATATGGAAGTCTTAGGAAAACACAGAGAAACTTGCAGTGTCAATGTAATTTTCAGCAAAGTCTACCAAGCTACTCGTTAATTTCCCTCGTTGCTACTTCCTTGCTTCATAACGGAAGGACGGTGAGTGTAATGAGGCAGAAACGGATGGAAGAACGGCCTTCATTTTCAGAAACAAAATGGCGTCGCAAAGTGCAATCATTAAAGCAGGAAAATAGCATGGAGGGAGAATGCACATCTAAGATGATGAAGTGCTTGGTAATTCAGTTATCAATCTAATGCAGGACCAATGCCCTGAGAGAGAGTGAGTGAGAGGACTAAATGGAAATAAAGCCAAACGTTTTCTTCCTCTGCTTAAATTTATTTTTGTAAACAACTATTCAACAAAGTATTAATTTGAATAGACCAATGAAAAGTGTAAAAATTATATGAAAAATTATGTGAAAATGCCATTAGACAGTAAAATATATATCATATATTCATATTTGGCTTTGATATAAAAATATAAAATAATTTGTGTCGCCGTAAATACAAGTGTTGGTATCGGTACCTTTAAGGTATTGATACCATGAAGAAGCATTTGTACTGGCATCGGTATTGACAAAATCTTGACAATAGCCAGGCCTTATAAACACTAGCCTTCATGCAACCAGGACAACTGTGTAAAACACTTCAGAGATCAATGCACACTGGTCAATGTACAGCGAGAGAATTGTTCGCATTTATCTACAAACCACACACAGACAGAGCACTAATTCACACAGAGATTACCAGAAACACAAAACACAACCCAAACATCAGTTACACACACGGCACACAATGAGGGCTCTACATCAAAGAGATCAACTGATAAGACTACACACAGCAGGGGGACTGTGTAAGGCACAGATACACACACAGTATACACACTACACACACAAGAGCACGCAGTAAAACAGAGATTAACATGTTCACAACCACGGCACTCTAAACATAGCTAATTTTACACACTTTAAAACAGCCAAGGCACTACATTAATCTTGTATTCTACACACAATAAGAGCGCTTCACACAACCAGGAGACTAAATCATCGAGTCAAGCTTGTATTCTACACACGATAAGAGCGCTTCACACAACCAGGAGACTAGATCATAGAGTCAAGCTTGTACTCTACACACAATAAGAGTGCTTCACACAACCAGGAGACTAGATCATAGAGTCAAGCTGGTATTCTACACACAATAAGAGCGCTTCACACAACCAGGAGACTAAATCATCGAGTCAAGCTTGTATTCTACACACAATAAGAGCACTTCACACAACCAGGAGACTAGATCATAGAGTCAAGCTCGTACTCTACACACAATAAGAGCACTTCACACAACCAGGAGACTAGATCATAGAGTCAAACTTGTATTCTACACACAATAAGAGAGCTTCACACAACCAGGAGACTAAATCATCGAGTCAAGCTTGTATTCTACACACAATAAGAGCACTTCACACAACCAATAGACTAAAGCATAGAGTCAAGCTTGTATTCTACACACAATAAGAGCACTTCACACAACCAGGAGACTAAAGCATAGAGTCAAGCTTGTATTCTACACACAATAAGAGCGCTTCACACAACCAGGAGACTAGATCATAGAGTCAAGCTGGTATTCTACACACAATAAGAGCACTTCACACAACCAGGAGACTAGATCATAGAGTCAAGCTGGTATTCTACACACAATAAGAGCACTTCACACAACCAGGAGACTAGAGCATAGAGTCAAGCTGGTATTCTACACACAATAAGAGCACTTCACACAACCAGGAGACTAGATCATAGAGTCAAGCTGGTATTCTACACACAATAAGAGCGCTTCACACAACCAGGAGACTAGATCATAGAGTCAAGCTGGTATTCTACACACAATAAGAGCACTTCACACAACCAGGAGACTAGATCATAGAGTCAAGCTGGTATTCTACACACAATAAGAGTGCTTCACACAACCAGGAGACTCTACACACAATGCAGACACTGTAAAACACAGGTTGGACGTATATATACACACGACACCTAAACAGGACATTAAGTGACACAGACATAAACACCATACACAACAAGCACAAAATGAAATGAGCGTGCATTCCTCCCCAGTATTTTGCTCCAATCACCTGGATTTGCTAATTAGCACAATTCATCCGCCAGAAGGTAGAAGTAATTAGTGAAATCAGTTTCATGGGTGGAAGAAACACATGGCAGGGCTTTTACTTTCTGACCTCTGGGGTAATGTATAAGACGTAGGTCAGTGTAGACACTACACAACCAGGAAACTAATGAATGAATGAATTAATTAATTTATTTCGATCAGCAATCCAAGAACAATCATCACACATAAAAAATAGAAAGCAGAAACACAGACATGGCTGACCGAAAGGGTTTAGGCTGACGCTGTTTAGCTTGTAAATGCCTAACCTATCTATAACTTATTTGCCCGAAGAGCCTTTCAATTACAACAATTAAATAAACCAAAAACCTAAAGCAATTTTCCCCACAATCCGTTAGTTAAACTTCTAACAATATCCATACAAACCAATTATATAATCTTTATATTCCTCTCAGACAAGCGAAAAGACAGTTTCTCTTTTATCACTATGCAATCCAGTCTATATCTCTCTATACCTCTAAACCTCATCCAGTCTATACCTTTCAAGAATATTTTTTTTAAACCTTTTTTTAAATTTAAAACATACTAAGAAACACAGAGATGAACACACACCCTGTACATGCTTAAAAAGCCACAAAAACAAGACCAGTCTGTAATCTTCAAACAATAAGTTCACTATGTAAGACCAGACAGTATACACGCACGCACGCACGCACGCACGCAGGCACGCACGCACGCACGCACGCACACACCACCACTTAACCAGGTCAAAAAGCATGTGTCAAACGCAGACCGGCTTCCCGTGACAGGACATCACACCGGGAGCGTTTGTACCGTGCGAGGAGATAGATAGATAGACTTTATTAATCCCCAGGTGAGGAACTTTGGGTGTTACAGCAGCAGATAAGAAAAGATATCACACTGACCGTCACGTGACAGGAAGTAGCGCTAAGGAGCGAGTGTCGCACTCACCCTGGTGAGCTTTGATCTGTGGGAGGACGTTCTGCAGGATCTCAAAGGACTTCCTGTGGTACTCCGCCTGGACCTCGATGAGCTGCAGAGAGAGAGAGGAGGGAGAGCGCTTGGCTGTGTCCGAATCAGAGCCCTATCTACTGCGTCCTGTGTCTTGTGTACTAGCAGCTGTGTACTGTTTACTGTATGCTGCTTAGTACGCGACGTGCAGTATGCGAAAAATATCCTCCATACTATTTTCCAACCGTACTGTGGAAGTGTCGTAAGACGTCCCACCCTTGTGCGGCCATGTCACGTGTTGTTTTTGTTGTTTTAGAATGAAAAACGTCAGCGAAGCTGCGGCTCATTTTTAAGGCGAAGCTGCACGTTATATTTATGCAACCAAAATGTCTGCATACCTCTTGAAAAGTATGCTCCCAATTCTCGAATATACTCAGCCAAACCCCGAAAGTAAGTATATCATCCGGGGGTTTTAAGTATACTATATTTAGAGGAAATTTTGCCTACTTATGTACTTTCTTGTCCAGTGTACTCAGCAAGCATACTCAATAGTATGGAAGGGGGCTGATTCGGACACAGCCCTTCTCTCTCAGGTGACGCAGTAATGATGACACACTAATGACTGACTGAAGAACTAAGGCACACTCACCATCTGAAAGTAGTTTGCATAGTCGATTTCTTTGGCCACAAAGTTGTACATATCAGCTGATAACTGATCCTAGAGGGAGTAGAAAAACAAATACATTACCTTTAATGCAATGAAACATCACTTTTAACCAAAGGTATCTACGGAGTACATGGACATTCAGAAGAGGATTTTAACAAGTTTTCATATTCCGAAAGAGAGAGTGAGACATAGAGGCTTACAGGACACTGGCAGTGAGC
>CM056379.1:12370667-12385667 GCA_029718625.1 Synaphobranchus kaupii
CCCCTCCCCTCTCACCTCCGGGAAAGAACCAATCAGCATGCTGGATGATGGGCTCGATAATGCCCACGATCTGCAGGGACACGGTGGTCATCATCTCCGTGATGTTCCTGCGAGGAGCAGAGAGGGAGAGCAGACGTCACCACGGTGACCATGTACGGACGGCGTGGACGGACAGACAACCTTCAGAGGTGCAGCGTTGATTCCGATATCTGAGAAACTACACTTGTCATTCAAGTGGGGTATTTGAGTGTTACTCAATGGCTAACACACTCTTACCCAGGGTAAGTGTTACTCAACAGCTCTGTGCTGTTTGGCAGCAGATAATGTGACACGTCTCTCTCCCTCTCCACTCTGAAGCCCCTGCTACTAGGAACATGAGGATCTTTTCAACACTGTTAGGCTTGATTACCTTCACTCTGACGTAATATAAATAAACATATAAATAAATATAAAACAGTGGGGGGCCCACAGGGGGTGGGGCCTACCCTTCGGTGCTGGTCCAAAGCAGGTTGGGCCCCAGCACGATGGCGATGTTCCCAGGGGTCATCTTGTTAGCGTCCTGGTGCTCGTTTAACTTGGCTAGGAACTTGATCAAATATCTGTTTGGGACGGAGACAGAAAGAGGGAGGAATACGTACGGAGGTTATGAGGTGTAAGCATCTCTGACTGGTGAAAATAAACCACATTCACAAACCTCGCCGGGGGAGGTGGAAACAGGGAAAGCACAGGATTGGTGATTGGTTGATATATAGTGGGCGGCTTTGTCACCGGAACCGTTCCAGTTGCCGCGGAGAAGCGCTGGTAAAGCTGAGTGGGGCGGCGCGATTACAGAAACACCCACAATGACCCCACGTGTCTCGGACACTTGCCAAACACCGAGCCCCATTATAGGAAATCTGTGAATGACCTGAGCTTTACTGTGAATGACCTGAGCTTTACTGTGAATGACCTGAGCTTTACTGTGAATGACCTGAGCTTTACTGTGAATGACCTGAGCTTTACTGTGAATGACCTGAGCTTTACTTGGAGCTAAAAAAGGGGGTCTCTCTCGGTTCCTCCCACACTCTCCCTCCGTTTTTCCTTTTCTTTACCTGTCTGCCACATCTCCCCATTTCTTCCCTCCTCTTCTTTACCATCACCTTCCTCCATCCCATCCCTCTCTCGCTCTTTCCCTTTCTGTCTCTCTCTCTCTCTCTCTCTGTGTGAGTGTTCCTTCTGTGCGGGTGTGTTTGAATACACAGACAGTTCACTGGGCGATTGCTGTGTCACAGTCCCCCAGGAGATGTCATTGACAGCCCGGCTCTCCCTTCCAGCTAACGTCACCACCGACTCTGCATCTGTGTCTGTCTGGGATAGCAGTCCACCCCCACCCACCACCCCCAGGGACTGCACCCTGCTTCTTTAAAACACTGAACAGGCAGCGGAATATCGCCGCCATCTTATCTGATGTGTTTATCTGCTACATCCTCAGGCTGCAATTATCTCAGCCGCTCCCTCACACACACACACACACACACACGCCAGCAAGGTCACCGTTCAGCGACGCTGGTGTGACACTCCTGTGGCCTTAGGCTTGTTTTGTTAGCTTGAATGTGTGTGTGTGTGTGTGTGTCTGTGTGTGTGTGTGTGTGTGTGTGTGTGTGTGTCATACAAGCAGTGTACATGGGCACACACTGTGTACATGGTGCCCAAAGAAATATATGAAATGAAAAATGGGATGGAAGTCAATTAAAAGGGTCTACTTGCTATAATTCCTGTTATTGAAAACTGTCCATCAATCTGACAGTGTGATGTAGCGATTACCGGACTTGCCAAGGGGTTGCAAGTTCAATTCCCGTGTGGGGAACTGCCATTATAGCCAAGGGCAAAGGACTGAAGATTAACTGATTCAGTAAATATACAGATGGACAAAGGCACAGCATTTTAAAAAATAAGTCCGATTCAGAAGACTTTCTGGAATGGGTGTTTGCTAATAAAAATAACTGATAAGATGAAAAGGTAAGAATATCACATTTCTAATATATATATAATGATTACAAATTACATGAATACAAATTGAATTAGTAGCATAGTCTGTTGTGTTACTCAAACAGTGCAACCTGATTACTTTCAGTTTCATTAGCCATTAGAGCAGGGTTTGGATATTTTACAAATGTTCCCCTCACTGTTTTTCTGTGATTACTCCATTTACCAACAGCTAAAATATACAGTACATATCATACCATGCTATCTGTAGCTGTATCTGTTGCCATGGCATCGCTGTTCTTCATTTCAAATGATTACACTGTTAATATGAAATATGCTCTCTTTACAGGGTCCCTGACATTTACTTTATGAACCAAATAAAACTGGGGTGACTGGTATAATTGTGTTTTTTCTAATGAAAGAAGGGAGAGGAGAGAGAGAGAGAAAAGCAAGGGAGCAGAGAGGAGAGAGGGATAGAGGAGGAAGAGGGAGGTGAGAGGGGGAGTAACTCACCTGAAATTGTTACTGTTGGCTGTGGGTAGTTTCTCACACGCTGTGAGCAGTGCCTGCAGCCTCTTGTCCTGGTCCTGAATGCTGCGGGTTTCAATGGAAATTTCAGTTGAAAGAGCGACCACGAAGAGAGAGAGAGAGAGAGAGAGAAAACAACATCGCTCCTTATTTCAAAGATGGAGGCTGCCCACTTTGTCCCCCTACAGTTCAATTTCAGAGTGACAACGTGAACAACCGTAACAGTCTGTGTAATATGAAGATGTACACAATGATAAAACAGAAATTCAACCTCATTCAAAATCCACCTTGCTACAGATTTCTGCAGTGTACTGTTGATATAATACACTTATACTCTGGCCAGGTTTAATAGCTGTAATCTGATGCTCTTACAGTGGGGTTTAATAGCTGTAATCTGATGCTCTTACAGTGGGGTGCATTAACAGTAGTGGGTGGATGGGTAGCACTAATGGCTTCCACTCTTACTTGGAAGCTTGTATCCATTCTTCATATAACTCGTACGTCATCAGAGGCTCTGGAAGCTCCCGCAGGTATGACTTCAGAGCGCCTACAGAGAGAGGGAAAGAGAGACAGAGGGAGAGAGAGGGATGCAGGGAGAGAGAGAAAGAGAAATAGGGAGAGAGAGGAAGAGAGAGTATGCGAGAGAGGGAGGGAGAGAGAGAGGGAGGGATACAGGGAGAGAGAGAAAGAGAAATAGGGAGAGAGAGGAAGGGAGAGAGAAAGGGAGGGATGGAAAGAGAGAGAGGGAGGGAGGAAGGGAGAGAGAAAGGGAGGGATGGAAAGAGAGAGAGGGAGGGAGAGAGAGAGGGAGGGATGCAGGAAGAGAGAAAGAGAAATAGGGAGAGAGAGAAAAAGAGAGGGAGGGAGGAAGGGAGAGAGAAAGGGAGGGATGGAGGGAGAGATAGGGAGAGAGAGAGAAAGGGAGGGATGTAGGGAGAGAAAGGGAGAGAGAGAGGGATGGAGGGAGGAAGAAAGAAAAAGAGAGGGAGGGAGGGAGCGAGATGGAGAAAAAAAGAAAGAGAGAGGAAAAAGATAATTTGAAGTAGTCCAGGACTCTACATAACGTTACTTATATAACTAAATGTTATTACATAAATGACTCTGACGGCTGTGCTTCCGACTAGCAGACGGGGGGGGGGGGGGGCGGTTGGGGGCGAGGAGACGGGGCAGGGCACTGGGCCTGCGTTCGGATTAGCCTGTCGGCCAGACCTCGGCTCCGACACGGTCTTGCTGTGACTTACAAATTCAATCCTGCGCGCGACTACCACTTAACGCCATTCATCTCCGCGGAGGGGAGAGTGATTTCATTAACAGCGCCAGATAAGAGACGCTACTGCCCCCCCTCATCCCCTCCTCTCTGCATAAGAGCTGTGGAGCGACTGGCCCAGGCCACTGCATGCACAGGGTCATTACGCTGAGAAGTGCACTCCAGGGAAAGGCCACTTGGCACTGCTGTGGAGAGTCCTTGGCAAAGTACATACAATGGACACAAAGCATGTTACGGGTGTGTTAGACGCCCTGGGTGAGAGTGTGTTAGAGGCCTTGGGTGAGAGTGTGTAAGGGTGTGTTAGAGGCCCTGGATGAGAGTGTGTTAGAGGCCTTGGGTGAGAGTGTGTAAGGGTGTGTAAGGGTGTGTTAGAGGCCCTGGATGAGAGTGTGTTAGAGGCCTTGGGTGAGAGTGTGTAAGGGTGTGTTAGAGGCCCTGGGTGAGAGTGTGTAAGGGTGTGTGAGAGGCCCTGGATGAGAGTGTGTAAGGGTGTGTGAGAGGCCCTGGGTGAGAGTGTGTAAGAGTGTGTAACAGGCCCTGGGTGAGAGTGTGTAAGGGTGTGTGAGAGAGAGTCTGATAAATAAAGCAGTAAAATATGAACAAATAGCTGTGTTCCACATGGCAATGGCGCATACCCAATGCTTGTGCGTGTGTGTGTGTGTGTGTGTGTATGTGTTAGTGTGTGTGTGTGTGTGTGTGTGTGTGTGAGTGCATCCACATGCGTAAATAGTCTCTCACTTGTGCGCGGGTGCTAAATAAACACATTTAACTGAATTATTTCTGATTGACTCAGTACATTTCCCTTCGGTTAGGGAGCGGCACGCTCGGTTCTGTCTGCACGGTTACGGAGCGGAGCGCTCGGTTCTGTCTGCACGGTTAGGGAGCGGAGCGCTCGGTTCTGTCTGCAGGGTTAGGGAGCGGAGCGCTCGGTTCTGTCTGCACGGTTAGGGAGCGGCGCGCTCGGTTCTGTCTGCACGGTTACGGAGCGGCACGCTCGGTTCTGTCTGCACGGTTAGGGAGCGGCGCGCTCGGTTCTGTCTGCACGGTTAGGGAGCGGCACGCTCGGTTCTGTCTGCACGGTTAGGGAGCAGAGCGCTCGGTTCTGTCTGCACGGTTAGGGAGCGGCGCGCTCGGTTCTGTCTGCACGGTTAGGGAGCGGAGCGCTCGGTTCTGTCTGCACGGTTAGGGAGCAGAGCGCTCGGTTCTGTCTGCACAGTTAGGGAGCGGCACGCTCGGTTCTGTCTGCACGGTTAGGGAGCGGCACGCTCGGTTCTGTCTGCACGGTTAGGGAGCGGCACGCTCGGTTCTGTCTGCACGGTTAGGGAGCAGCACGCTCGGTTCTGTCTGCAGGGTTAGGGAGCGGCACGCTCGGTTCTGTCTGCACGGTTAGGGAGCGGAGCGCTCGGTTCTGTCTGCACGGTTAGGGAGCGGCACGCTCGGTTCTGTCTGCACGGTTAGGGAGCGGAGCGCTCGGTTCTGTCTGCACGGTTAGGGAGCGGCACGCTCGGTTCTGTCTGCACGGTTAGGGAGCGGCGCGCTCGGTTCTGTCTGCACGGTTAGGGAGCGGCACGCTCGGTTCTGTCTGCACGGTTAGGGAGCGGAGGGCTCGGTTCTGTCTGCACGGTTAGGGAGCGGAGCGCTCGGTTCTGTCTGCACGGTTAGGGAGCGGCACGCTCGGTTCTGTCTGCACGGTTAGGGAGCGGCACGCTCGGTTCTGTCTGCACGGTTAGGGAGCGGCGCGCTCGGTTCTGTCTGCACGGTTAGGGAGCGGAGCGCTCGGTTCTGTCTGCACGGTTAGGGAGCGGCACGCTCGGTTCTGTCTGCACGGTTAGGGAGCGGAGCGCTCGGTTCTGTCTGCACGGTTAGGGAGCGGCACGCTCGGTTCTGTCTGCACGGTTAGGGAGCGGCGCGCTCGGTTCTGTCTGCACGGCTCACTGTGCTGCAGGTTGGAAATTAGCAGAGACTGACAGGGCTGACCCTCTGGGACGGGCTCAGAAATGGCTTTTCCTTTTGGGTTATTAATATTAACAGGCTTAACCATGCTAATCATACAGGCTTCTCTCCTCTGTGCGCTGGTAGCACACAGCCCTGCTCTGAGGGCTGCTGGGGCCTCCTTTAGCATCACAGATAAGCACCTCCTCTCTCTCTCCGCTCCTTACAGGGTTTACACTGTAGCAACTGTGCAATCTGCATTATTTATCGCTTTGTGTGTGTGTGTGAATGTGTATGTGCATTTGTGTGTGTTGCATGTACACGCGTGGGCGTGTGTTATGTGTCTGCACATGTGTGTATATGAGTACATGTGTACACGTGTGTGTGTGTGTGTCAGCTGTGTGAACACTGAGACCATCAGCTGGTCTCTGTAGTTCGGGGGGGGGGGGGGGGTCCAGCAGTGCCGACGGAGCACGGACGGGAAGGACACAAAGTTGGCGAGGGGATGCTCGTTGTCACGGTGACAGACGGGCGTGGCTCACCTGCGATGGCGTGGGGGTCGGCAGAGTACTCCTGCACGTCCAGGACGCCGCAGTCCAGAGAGGCTTTGAGCTTCTTCAGCTTGGAGGCAGAGGGAGCCACTCTGAGCAGGCCCTGTACGGGGGGTAGGCACAGGAAACAGGAAGTGAGGCAGTTAGTGTGGACCAATCGTAGGACAGCTACACACTGTTCCACCATCACTCCCCACTAGGGCTGCACAATAAGACTAATCATTGCCATGCAGCGAACTGGCTATCATTCGGCTACCTGATTCAGCTTCCAAACACCTTGCAGCTTCCATGTGTTTGAAAAAACACATCACATGAGCACTAAGCTGTATGACCTCGCTACTGATTGGCTGTCTTATGAAAACCCAATGGATAGCATTGATAATGTCTTTTTTCCCCCCCAGAAGCATTTCACAAAGCCTCTGATGTTTGGTTGTTTACTACTGCATCAGGTATTATTAAAGAAAGAAAAGATATCTGATGCACCGAGTATTCTTATCACGCTTAAGAAAACTGCGATTAGATATATCGTGCAGCCCTACTTCCCACCATTACAATCAGATCACAATCAGACAAACTCCCAGAGGGTGGGCAAATATTGAAATTAATATTGGACAGTTTTTATTTCCAATTTCCTTTTCATTAAACAACAACAAAAAATGGCTCATTTGAATTAATCCAAACAGCAGAATGAGTGCGTGAGCAGTTTTACACACACGGACACACACACGCACGCACGCACGCACGCTCGCACCCACCCACCCACACACACACACACACACACACACACACACACACACACACACACACACACACAC
Source organism: Synaphobranchus kaupii (assembly GCA_029718625.1). Lineage (NCBI taxonomy): Eukaryota > Metazoa > Chordata > Actinopteri > Anguilliformes > Synaphobranchidae > Synaphobranchus > Synaphobranchus kaupii. Next base: position 12,377,726 of record CM056379.1, read on the forward strand.
ACACACACACACACACACACACACACACACACACACACACACACACACACACACACACACACACACACACACACACACACACACACACACACACACACACACACACACACACACACACACACACACACAGACACACACACACCTAGGTACAGAGGCTGCGTTCCCAGGACCTGTCAGAGTTTTAGGAAGGGTTCTCACCTCCTCCTGCATGCCACACTCCAGCAGCATGGTGACACAGGCCTCGATGGGGAAGGCGATGTCCCTCCCACTGATGGACAGGTGCTCCTCCAGGGGCTTCCCATAGCATGGCTTCTCCACCCAGGCCTCTGCACACACACACACACACACACACGTATAAACACACTGTTACTGAGTTACACACACACACACACACACATACACATGCACTGTTTTACACACTGACGCACAAAAACACACACATACAGTACGCACACGCCATCATACACCCAGCCGTGCACAGATATACCTGCACTTTGTACTTCATACACTTAAGTGCTACTACATTCATGATTTAATTGGACTAAAAACTATAATTACATACTCATATGGAAGTCTTAGGAAAACACAGAGAAACTTGCAGTGTCAATGTAATTTTCAGCAAAGTCTACCAAGCTACTCGTTAATTTCCCTCGTTGCTACTTCCTTGCTTCATAACGGAAGGACGGTGAGTGTAATGAGGCAGAAACGGATGGAAGAACGGCCTTCATTTTCAGAAACAAAATGGCGTCGCAAAGTGCAATCATTAAAGCAGGAAAATAGCATGGAGAGAGAATGCACATCTAAGATGATGAAGTGCTTGGTAATTCAGTTATCAATCTAATGCAGGACCAATGCCCTGAGAGAGAGTGAGTGAGAGGACTAAATGGAAATAAAGCCAAACGTTTTCTTCCTCTGCTTAAATTTATTTTTGTAAACAACTATTCAACAAAGTATTAATTTGAATAGACCAATGAAAAGTGTAAAAATGATATGAAAAATTATGTGAAAATGCCATTAGACAGTAAAATATATATCATATATTCATATTTGGCTTTGATATAAAAATATAAAATAATTTGTGTCGCCGTAAATACAAGTGTTGGTATCGGTACCTTTAAGGTATTGATACCGTGAAGAAGCGTTTGTACTGGCATCGGTATTGACAAAATCTTGACAATAGCCAGGCCTTATAAACACTAGCCTTCATGCAACCAGGAAAACTGTGTAAAACACTTCAGAGATCAATGCACACTGGTCAATGTACAGCGAGAGAATTGTTCGCATTTATCTACAAACCACACACAGACAGAGCACTAATTCACACAGAGATTACCAGAAACACAAAACACAACCCAAACATCAGTTACACACACGGCACACAATGAGGGCTCTACATCAAAGAGATCAACTGATAAGACTACACACAGCAGGGGGACTGTGTAAGGCACAGATACACACACAGTATACACACTACACACACAAGAGCACGCAGTAAAACAGAGATTAACATGTTCACAACCACGGCACTCTAAACATAGCTAATTTTACACACTTTAAAACAGCCAAGGCACTACATTAATCTTGTATTCTACACACGATAAGAGCGCTTCACACAACCAGGAGACTAGATCATAGAGTCAAGCTTGTATTCTACACACGATAAGAGCGCTTCACACAACCAGGAGACTAGATCATAGAGTCAAGCTGGTATTCTACACACAATAAGAGTGCTTCACACAACCAGGAGACTAAATCATCGAGTCAAGCTTGTATTCTACACACAATAAGAGCACTTCACACAACCAGGAGACTAGATCATAGAGTCAAGCTCGTACTCTACACACAATAAGAGCACTTCACACAACCAGGAGACTAGATCATAGAGTCAAACTTGTATTCTACACACAATAAGAGAGCTTCACACAACCAGGAGACTAAATCATCGAGTCAAGCTTGTATTCTACACACAATAAGAGCACTTCACACAACCAGGAGACTAAAGCATAGAGTCAAGCTTGTATTCTACACACAATAAGAGCGCTTCACACAACCAGGAGACTAGATCATAGAGTCAAGCTGGTATTCTACACACAATAAGAGCACTTCACACAACCAGGAGACTAGATCATAGAGTCAAGCTGGTATTCTACACACAATAAGAGCACTTCACACAACCAGGAGACTAGATCATAGAGTCAAGCTGGTATTCTACACACAATAAGAGCACTTCACACAACCAGGAGACTAGATCATAGAGTCAAGCTGGTATTCTACACACAATAAGAGCGCTTCACACAACCAGGAGACTAGATCATAGAGTCAAGCTGGTATTCTACACACAATAAGAGCACTTCACACAACCAGGAGACTAGATCATAGAGTCAAGCTGGTATTCTACACACAATAAGAGTGCTTCACACAACCAGGAGACTCTACACACAATGCAGACACTGTAAAACACAGGTTGGACGTATATATACACACGACACCTAAACAGGACATTAAGTGACACAGACATAAACACCATACACAACAAGCACAAAATGAAATGAGCGTGCATTCCTCCCCAGTATTTTGCTCCAATCACCTGGATTTGCTAATTAGCACAATTCATCCGCCAGAAGGTAGAAGTAATTAGTGAAATCAGTTTCATGGGTGGAAGAAACACACGGCAGGGCTTATACTTTCTGACCTCTGGGGTAATGTATAAGACATAGGTCAGTGTAGACACTACACAACCAGGAAACTAATGAATGAATGAATGAATCAATTAATTTATTTCGATCAGCAATCCAAGAACAATCATCACACATAAAAAATAGAAAGCAGAAACACAGACATGGCTGACCGAAAGGGTTTAGGCTGACGCTGTTTAGCTTGTAAATGCCTAACCTATCTATAACTTATTTGCCTGAAGAGCCTTTCAATTACAACAATTAAATAAACCAAAAACCTAAAGCAATTTTCCCCACAATCCGTTACTTAAACTTCTAACAATATCCATACAAACCAATTATATAATCTTTATATTCCTCTCAGACAAGCGAAAAGACAGTTTCTCTTTTATCACTATGCAATCCAGTCTATATCTCTCTATACCTCTAAACCTCATCCAGTCTATACCTTTCAAGAATATTTTTTTTAAACCTTTTTTTAAATTTAAAACATACTAAGAAACACAGAGATGAACACACACCCTGTACATCCTTAAAAAGCCACAAAAACAAGACCAGTCTGTAATCTTCAAACAATAAGTTCACTATGTAAGACCAGACAGTATACACGCACGCACGCACGCACGCACGCACGCACGCACGCACGCACGCACGCACGCACGCACGCACGCACACACACCACTTGACCAGGTCAAAAAGCATGTGTCAAACGCAGACCGGCTTCCCGTGACAGGACATCACACCGGGAGCGTTTGTACCGTGCGAGGAGATAGATAGACTTTATTAATCCCCAGGTGAGGAACTTTGGATGTTACAGCAGCAGATAAAAAAACATATCACACTGACCGTCACGTGACAGGAAGTAGCGCTAAGGAGCGAGTGTCACACTGACCGTCACGTGACAGGAAGTAGCGCTAAGGAGCGAGTGTCGCACTCACCCTGGTGAGCTTTGATCTGTGGGAGGACGTTCTGCAGGATCTCAAAGGACTTCCTGTGGTACTCCGCCTGGACCTCGATGAGCTGCAGAGAGAGAGAGGAGGGAGAGCGCTTGGCTGTGTCCGAATCAGAGCCCTATCTACTGCGTCCTGTGTCTTGCGTACTAGCAGCTGTGTACTGTTTACTGTATGCTGCTTAGTACGCGACGTGCAGTATGCGAAAAATATCCTCCATACTATTTTCCAACCGTACTGTGGAAGTGTCGTAAGACGTCCCACCCTTGTGCGGCCATGTCACGTGTTGTTTTTGTTGTTTTAGAATGAAAACGTCAGCGAAGCTGCGGCTCATTTTTAAGGCGAAGCTGCACGTTATATTTATGCAACCAAAATGTCCGCATACCTCTTGAAAAGTATGCTCCCAATTCTCGAATATACTCAGCGAAACCCCGAAAGTAAGTATATCATCCGGGGGTTTTAAGTATACTACATTTAGAGGAAATTTTGCCTACTTATGTACTTTCTCGTCCAGTGTACTCAGCAAGCATACTCAATAGTATGGAAGGGGGCTGATTCGGACACAGCCCTTCTCTCTCAGGTGACGCAGTAATGATGACACACTAATGACTGACTGAAGAACTAAGGCACACTCACCATCTGAAAGTAGTTTGCATAGTCGATTTCTTTGGCCACAAAGTTGTACATATCAGCTGATAACTGATCCTAGAGGGAGTAGAAAAACAAATACATTACCTTTAATGCAATGAAACATCACTTTTAACCAAAGGTATCTACGGAGTACATGGACATTCAGAAGAGGATTTTAACAAGTTTTCATATTCCGAAAGAGAGAGTGAGACATAGAGGCTTACAGGACGCTGGCAGTGAGCGGAGGAGGAGAGAGAGAGCGCAAGAGAGGGAGAGGGAAAGAGAGAGAGAAAGAGAGAGAGAGAGAGACTGAAAGAGTGTGAGATTAAGTGACTTGCCCTGCAGATCTCCATACGATTGGCCGCCTCCTCCATCTCCTCCCTAAGAGCATCGGCCTTGGCCCCCGTGGGCTGCACGGTACTGGACAAACCCGAGGATTTAGAGGACTGCTGCCACCTGAGGAGAGAGCCAGGAGATCAGAGGAGACGCAAACACACACACACACACACACACACAATACCATAAACACGTGTCGAACACAGACACACACGCACACACACAATACCATAAACATGTGTCGAACACACACACACACACACACACACACACAACCACACGCATGCACCAAACCATTAACACACTCATGTATGAACACATACGTAAACACATGCACACCAAACCATGAACACACACTTGAACATACAGACAAACACACACACATATGTACGTTCAACCTAACAGCCTATATCTGCATTAACACTATGAACCTGATATGCACATTCACATTTAAACACAAAACGTCAGTATTTCAGATCATAATCTGCCACCATGTTGCTAATAAAAAAAACTAAAAGAAAAATATAAAAAACTCCCAGTGAATTTTCCATACGGGAATGTAAGACAGTTCTCTCTCCATCTCTCTAATGATGGCAGCTCTGCAGATAAAATGGCTCTATTTGTGCTTCTATCTAGTTTGTTCTGTTCTTGGGGGGGGGGGGGGGGGGACAATTCCCGGGCACAAAATCAGAGAGGGGGCGGGGGGGGGGGGGGGTTTGGTGGTGCTCATTTCAGGACTAGGGGGCTCAGGCGTGACAGAGGTCAATCTTTCTGAGCCCATCGTAGGGCAGTGACCGTGAACGGTCCCCTGGCACAGAACCACGTCCGGCGCCACTGTCGAGAAACGGGCTTGGGTTAAAAAAAAAAAAGGTTGAGCGATGGTCTGGAACGAGAGGAACTGGAGCGTAGTTAAGTCCAGGCAACCCGTGAGGAATGAAGATGGGAGACCGTGGCGCTCGGGGGGGGGGGGGGGGGGGCGGGGTATCTGGGCTCTAGGACGACGGGGACGGTCTCTGTTAGAGACATTACCGCTGCTTGTTGTGAGTGTCATTAAGGAGAATCCAGATGCCGTATTTTAGAGGTGCTACTGAGACAAGCGGCCATTTTGTGCCTCGTACAATCTGCTCTTCACATTAATCTCAGGTCTGACTCAGCAGAGAGGCCAATTACAGGAGCCCTGTGTTACAGCTCTCACAGACACGCCCACACACACTCTTCCCTCCTGCGCTCCCTCTCTCTCTCTTTCCACACCCCTGCTTCTCCTTCCCTCTTTCATTCTCTGTCTCTCTATCTCCTTTCTCATTCCCTGTCTCTCTCTCTCCCTCTCTCTCCCCATGATTCTGATTCTCAGTCATTATGCTTGATGCAGGCAGACTCCGGAGGTACGTATTCACCCTTACATTTGAGAAACAAGCTGAACAGTTAACATCAACGACACTTTGTTAGCATCAAGTCCCCAGACGGCCAGTGGGCCAGAGAGTGACGCAGAGACCCAGAGTCCCGCCATGAGCGTGCGTTCCCTCTCTCTGCAGGACGGCGGGAGGACAGAGAGGAGACATTCACTGACACCAGGGGGCGGGAAAACACAAAAGTTCCCAAAACCCTAACCCCCTCCACCTCAGTCTCAGTTTCAGCTCCACGCTGCCGGCTCATGGTGACAGAGTGAGATATGACTCCCCCGCCCCTAACCGGCCTGACGAATCGACCCAGACGCGTCACCTTCATCGGGCGGGACGGTGCCGAGCGCTGCCAGGATCACCCCGAGGCACGGCACCCTCGCCGTCTGGAGAATCTGTGACGGGTTTCTCGTAAAGAACCCTCCTAATCGCTGGGGCCGCCATTTCCCCACCTCTTTTCCACACAGAGGGTCACTCCTGCCCCATTAAAGGCCAAACTGAACGTTGTGTTCTCGCGGTTACCGTGGAGACGTGCAGAATGGCCAATGCGTCACTGATGATTTCTTTCCCCTATGTCTGGATGCCATTTTCCGCCCCCTCTCTTCCTCGTTGAAGCGCACTCTCTTGTGCTACATGCTAAAATGCTAACCTGAACGTTCCATGCTAGCTGTCTGTGGAAAGTCATGCAGAGTAGTCACCACCCACTTTGATGATTATTTATTTTAAAAAACCCTATTGTTGTAATCTGAAACCCTACAACCCCGTTTCCCATGGAAACCAAGCGCACTCCTGTCCAATCAAACGCTAATCTGAACTTTGAGCACGAGAAATGTGGGGGCAGTGTTAGGCTGGCTCAGCGTTCCCTCAGCTGAGCGGAGAAGGGCGCTGTTCCGGCACGATCGGTGCAGCCAAAACCAGACACCCTACAGTGTAACCCTAACCACCTGACATTTCCCACCGCCGTACGACTCCGCCCAGACGCTGAGTCACAGGGATGAGGTTACCCTTACAGTGGCACTGCACCCCCGCCCCCCCCAAGCCCCCCTCCTCCTCCTCAAAAACACACTGTTCCCTCTAACCGCGTGCAGGCGGAGTCCATGTCCGGCCCCCTCCCCCTCCTCAAAAAACACACTGTCCCCTCTTACCGCGTGCGGGCGGAGTCCATGTCCAGGACCAGCTTGGCTAAGTGCTTCCTCTGTTTCTGAATGTTGGGGATTTCCACCTAAACGGGAACGTTAAAACAAACAAAGCGGGGAGACAAAAAGAACCCACCGTTTAACGGCCCATTGGAAGGGAAAACACAGAAAACAACGTCACCTTTGTCACACCTGTGTGGGATTTAATAAGAGCCACACACCTGGCTTTGGGAGCCTGATTGTCAGTGTTCTGTTGGCCCTACTGTATCCCATAATAGGGCTATTAGTTCTAGATTTGAAGGGAGGGGAAACTGTGTAAAAAGCCTACACTTTACAGTTTTTTTTTTACATAAAGAACAGTGGTGACAGTCTTGGTGATGGAGGTCAGGTCACAGATTCTATAGCAAAACCAGATGGCCAGCTCCTGCATTGCTTCCATCCTCTCTACCTGCTAGTGAGAGGAAATCCCAGTTCGTACTAAAGTGTTTCCAATGCTAAAGCATATTACAGCACAGAGCGTCCATCCCAATAGCACTGTACTCAAGCTACATGCCCCTTCAAAAGCATTCGCAAGACCGTGAAATTGTAATGGTTCCGCTTTACTGGTTGGGACAGAGAACATTTGATGATGATCCGAGGGGGGTCTACAGAATCTGTGTTTGGGGTCCCGCACCCCGGTTTACCTCGGCGAGGACGTAGAGGGGCTCGATGACATCCCTCTCTATCTGGAACTCGAAGAGAATGAGCTCCTGAGCCAGCCTGTCCTCCGTCTCTCCACACAGCTTCAGCATCTTCCTGAAAAGGGGGAGGAACCAACC
>CM056379.1:12393167-12394321 GCA_029718625.1 Synaphobranchus kaupii
GGACAGTGAGGCAACAGCGTCCCAGGGGAGTATCTATTTCAGGAATTCAGTCACATTAACAGCTTCCACCCCCAAGCTCCCCCCCCCCCCCCGCCACCAGGGGGCAGTCATCCCAAGATGGAGGAGAAGACCCAGGTGTGTATGTTAAAGGAGAGGAATAGATGTTAGTCTGACCAATGAACTCAGACACTGAGGAATGAACTGAAGCGAATGAGATGCCAGCCTCCTGAGTGAGAACAGGTGAGCTGTCCCAGAGCGGGTGGGTGGGGGGGTAGGACAGGTGCACTGCCTCTCATCAGAGAGGGGGGCGAGGGCAGAGGGGAGGGGAGGGGGAGGGGAGGGGAGGGGGGTTGGACAGCGTTGCCGGGCCGGGGGATGTCATGTAGGGACAGACATTCAGCACCTGCAGAATGTGTGCACATTTGTGTGTGTGAGAGTGTTTTACTGTGTAAGTGTGTGTGTGTGTGTGTGTGTGTGTGTGTGTGTGTGCATGTATTTTTTTGTGTATATGTGTTAGTGATGTCTGTGTATGTTTGTGTATGCCTGTGAGAGGGTTTGAGTGTGTGTGTGTGTGTGTGTGTGTACATGGGTGAGGTAAGCTTAAGTCTACCTCACCCATGTACACTTCTCTGTATACCTGTCCTTCACATGCAGATTTCTGTTTCCAAGGTCATTTAAGAAAGAGGAGATGAGGGAGAAATATCCACCTGCACACACAATACAATCTTTCTCACACACTATTCTTCGCTCTCTCATTCTCTCTCTCTCTCTTTCTCTTTCACACACATATGCTTTGACGTGATGATCAGCAGAGAGAGAGAGAGAGAGAGCGAGAGAGTGAAACTCAACACCGCCTCTGTAGACTGAAATGTCCCACAGAACAGCAGCTGCTGGTATTTCACACTCAGAAAGACTTTGAGCTGATACACTGCGCATGTCTGCAGCCAGCCAGGGCCCAGCCAGGAGCTGAGGGGCAGAGGAGAGGCCAGCTTTAGTGCTGTTTGGATGGGGGGGTTACCACACCTTTCTGCCTGGAGTCTGTATCTACAGGCTCAGGAGGTGCCAACATCCTACCCCCACCACCCCCCCCAATCTCCACCCCAACCTCAGGGTCCTGCAGGTTACACCTGCCTGCATTACTGACGTAGGCCGAA